>SJYV01054924.1:446620-491130 GCA_006410875.1 Neotragus pygmaeus
AGAGTCAGACATGACTGAGTGACTGAACTGTAACTGTAACAGGGTATAAAATTAACCTGCAAAAGTCAACTATATTAATGAAAAAATTATAAAGATGGAGAACAGGCTAAAGGTCTTCAGGGGCTAGGGAGGAAAGTAAGGAAGGAAGTGGCAGTAGCTACAAAAAAGTAACATGGGTGATTCCTGTGAAAGAACTGTTCTATTTCTTGACTGTGGTGGTGGTCACATGAAGCCACCTATGTAATACAATTGCATAGAACTAAACACACACAGGTGGCTCAGATGGTAAAGCATCTGTCTGCAGTGCGGGAAATCTGGGTTTGATCCCCGGGTTGGGAAGATCCCCTGGAGAAGGAAATAGCAACCCACTCCAGTACTCTTGCCTGGAAAATTCCATGGACTGAGGAGCCTGGTGGGCTACAGTCCATGGGATCGCAAAGGGTCGGACACGACTGAACAAACACATTCATTCTAAACACACACAAACAAATGAGTGCATGTAAAACTGATGAGATATGAATAAAGTGAGTAGACTGTATCAATGTCAGTTTCCCTATACTGTACTATAAATATGTAAGATGTTACCATTGGGGAAACTGGATGAAGGGTATACAGGATCCGTATTGTTTTTCACAAGTTCATGTGAACCTATAGTTATCTCAAAAAAGTAAACAAAAAGTCAACTGGAACTCACATACATTGCTAATAGGAATGCAAAAAGGTACATCTGGAAAATAATTTGCTAGTTTCTTATAAAGTTAAACATGCACTGGCCATACGACCCAGGCCTAGATATTTACCTTAGAAAATTAGAAACTTATATTCACACAAAAATTGTACACAGGTGTATGCAGCAGCTCTATTTTTAATTGTTAAACAATATAAATGTCCTTCAGGGGGTAAATGGATACATAAACTGTGGTATATCCTGACAACAGACTACTACTTAACAATACATAGGATTGAACACCTGATACATGCTACAATTTGTACTGATCTCAAAGATAGAATGCAAGAAGTCAGCCTGAAAAAAAGGTTACTTACTAAATAATTCCATTTGTATGACATTCTTAAAAAGTAAAACTATAGTCATGTAGAAGAGTAACTATCAGGAGTTAGAATGGGGGAAGGGTGTGACTAAGGGATTAAGGGTTAAGGGATTTTTTTGGTACCCTGGTTCTGATGGTGCTCACAGGAGTCTATACCTGTAAAATTCATTAACTGTGCACTAAAATTAAAAAGTCATTCTTTCGTGTGTTAATTTAAAATTAAAGGAAATTTAAAAAAAGGCAATTTTGACATCTAAAACTTATAGTTAATACATTCACAGGGGCCATTTAGAATTTAGTCTGTAGCATAATTCCAGATACAATAGTATGGAGCTCACAGAGCATTACATGAAAATCTCTTAACTCAAACTTCAACTAAGAAAGAAAAACTTTGGTTTTAATGTCAAAAATGCTCAGTATACACCATATAAAGAACATTTATTTTAGTTATTTTACTTGAATTATAGCTGAAAACACCATGTTGAATAAGCATCTGTTAATTTTTTCTAATGTTAGTTGTGCTGATACATAAATGATAGCCATAATAATCATTAATAGTAAATAAACAGGTTGCATGAACTATAATTCGACTAAAGCCATATTATATTAGACTCATATAACTTGAGACTAAGAAAAATTTTATAACTCTTTGATTAAGATATTAGATTAAAAGCCAGGGCATTATATCAAACCAAGAGTGATTTGCATTATAAGCAAATAAATTATTATTGTGGAGAAATAAGAAAGTGTTAATTATTAATTACTAATATTTATTAATATTTAATAATTATTAAGTTATAAAATTTAAATAAATAATCCACTTTATAAAAATCCTTGAAGACACAAAGTATTTTTTAAATGTATCCTAAATGCAACATTCAAGTCAAAGAAATGGTAAATGATATGCATTCAAGTCAACTAAGTTAAAAATATTACTTAGCTACAATTATTTTTGGAAGCATATAGGTTTCTAATTATGCCTATGATTATTCTGAACTTACAAAGAGGAAATATGGGCTCAACCTATCTATCTATGAAATATGAGCTCAACCTATCTATGAAATGGATCAGATCTTCAGCTGCTTCCAGACGGCTTCTGCATTGACTGAACAATCTATACAGAAATTCCAATGATGACATAAATCTGCATGTTCTGGATTTCCTTCACATTTTATGGAACATTGGTCCCACTGTAGCTATAATATCTGCATAGGGAGCATTCTGGCTCAGCTCAATAGCCTGATGTTTTTTTAGGATAAGAAAGCTATAAAATTTGGCAGCAGTTTGTTTTCGGTCACTGTTTCTGCAGAGCTTCATCAGGCTAAAGTACTGCATTCCCATCTTGTTGGATTCCTGGGAAAACAATTATAAAAGAGGAAAGGGAAATAAGATTGTTAGAAACAAAGCAGGCTGTGGATGTATAATGAACAATAAATATTGGTATTTTTGATAAGTGACTGAAATTCATAAATGGAGAAATGCAAATGATTCATTAGGAAAAAAAAAAAAAGGTCACTGAGCACAGCTTGGTTCATTGAGAAAATACATGCAAAAGAACTCTAAAGTGTTACACAAATTTCAGTGTGTTATACAAAAGTTAGGTCTATTGATGTTAACATAAATGGCTGCTGGGGAAAGTGCAATTAATTGAGACTTGCAGGCAGAAGAAAGTCCACAGGACCTTGGGAATCTTCAAAAACAATGATTATCAGCCTGTCAGGCTTGTTTTATAGGTACCGCAGGGTGGAGTTAACTAAACAACTCTAGTGGTAAATATAATGGCAGGGAATATGACTAAATAAATATCTCCCAGTTTCTTTGCACAGAATAAAAAGACATTGGTTCACTATAGGACACCTGTGAATCTACTTGAAAAACTGACATACAATAAAGTATTTAATTAGACTGCACTTGGAATCAGATTTCTAGAGGAGTATTGTGTTTTAGTTAGAAATACTATGGTGAATACTGGCCAGTATCCCGGTGAATATTGTACTAATTTGGTAGCTGTGAAGCATTTTTTTAAAAAGACCATATACAAGGGTCTTTTTTTTTTTTTTTGCCAGTCCATAACATTTAACTGATGGCTCAGATGGAAAGAATCTGCCTGTAATGCATGAGACACAGATTCAGTCCCTGGCTCTGGAAGATCCCCTGGAGAAGGGAATGACTACCCACTCCAGTATTCTTGCCTGGAGAATTTAATGGAGAGATGAGCCTGGTGGGCTACAGTCCATGGGGTCACAAAGAGTCGGACACAACTGAGCAACCAAACTAACTTTTAACAAATTGACAAGTTAAATATTTTATCATACTTTAATCTCAACCAAAGGAGTAGCATAGCACAGTTTCAGCAACCTTTGAGATGGCATGCCAAGCCTTCATTTATTCCCTTTCTTGGGAGACAAGATGTGGATTGGGTGGTTTTCCCTAGGGAGAGAGCAGGGACAGCCTCATAAGTTTCAAGAACCCTTTTGAAAAACACCCTGAGAGGATTATTCTGTTTCCTCCAGGAGCTCCTCTAAAATGAAGGTAAAGAAATAAAGGAAGAAGAGAAATACAAAGTGGAAGACTTATCAGACTTAGAGAAAGCTGAAATCTAAATGCCAGCAGAGAGGAGAATCAGCAAAAGGCAAGACAATTTGAAATACAGAACCTAGACCCTGCTTATGGAAAGCATTTTAGGAACTTATTTGGAGAACAAGAATTTTTGAGGAATGTAGTAACCTCTAGACTGAGATCAGTGAACTGCAACATCCAGTGGATTTTCAGCTTCTAGCCAGCCCTGCTCACTTTTGACTGGCCAGACCCTATGACTCAAATTGGCATGTGCCAATTCCTTAATCAATCGTGTTCCTTCTATTTCTCATGACTAATAGGGATTTTACACAATTCAGTGGTTTTTGTATACCAATCAAAAAACTCACTTTAAACAACTCTAGTTTAAAGTCTGAAGTCAGGGGAGATTCTGTCAGCAACCAAGGACCTCTCAGTTCAGTCCCAAATGGGTTTTTCCTCCAAAGCTTCATATCTGTCTTCCTCTCCCTATAGAGTTTATTTGTGCCCCTAAATGGGTAAATGTATATAGACAGAATTTTACTATCCTTCTAGGTTATCTAATTGTTTAATATATTTTACAGTATCTACTATATCACATTATTAAAGCCATTCATCAATTTATCTTTGCATTTCAAAAATCTGGACATAAGGCCAGCATATACTTATGCTCAGTATTTAATGGTGAAATTTGAGTGTAAGTACAATAAAACCTGAAAAATGTGGAAAAAAAGAGCATTTCCAGCAGTGAAAACCTCCCTATGAGAACATGCCTCTTGCAAAGGATCTCCTTGATCCTTCTCCAAAAGAGGAGAAGAGGAAACATGAGAAGAAGCACGTGGTCCAGAGTCCAATTCCTACTCTATGGATGTGAAATGCCCAGGATACTATAAAATCACCACCAGCTCTAGCCATGCACAAACACTAGTAGTTCTGTGTGTCGGCTGCTCCTTGATGTTGCCACCCTACAGGAATAAAAGCAAGGCTTACTGAAGGATGCGGCTACAGACAGAAGTAGCACCAAAGAATCCAAAATCAAAATGAGTGGGAAACCATCCCAACAAACACATTTGAACAAAACAGAAACAAAACCCCTAAATGAAAGAAAGCCTAGGAAAAGACCAGTGATTTATAGGCAGCAGTATGTCATAAGCTGGAACTGAAGTGTGAAGTTAAAAACATGAGAATTCCTTAAAAGGCTACTTGGAAACAATTAGACCCTCAGGTTTACTCCACCACCTCACAGAACCAGGAGACCATTAGTCTTGAACCCTTGCAGGAGGCAGAAAGTTGTCTTTCTGGAGAAACCAACCATGAGGTTTTAGACTGGGAATACGAGGCACTGTGGATAGTGGAAGAGAAGTGTTAAAAACTGGGGGCAGAGGGGTGGGGTGGGTCAAGGGAAATTCTAATGTCTAAACAGTGAGACTGCCAGCTTCTCCCTTACTCCCTTTTGGTTCCTCAACCATGGACGTCATGCTTATATCTTCTAGACAGTAGATCTGACCATGCAAAAATAGACCATTCCAAGGAAAAAAATTATATAGATAATGACATCTGTGTGCGTATGTACTGGCAGGAGTGGGGACACTCAAAATTATCTCGCTATGAAGACAACAAGTCTATAAGCCCCACCCATGCTTATATAGCCTCCAATCAGCTTTTTGGTGTCTCATTCTTAAATAAAAACCAAAGATCTATTAAATGCTTGGATAAAATTTCAAATATCCAAGAGAATCACTAAGGAAACAGACAACGAGGACAGTAGGAGAAAGCTATAACCTCTGAAAATTAAGAGAAGATACCATCCACAAAAAATGATTAGGATGCTATTGAGAGAAAACAGATCAGTAGTTGCTGGGGGCTGGGGGAGGGGGACCAGTGCAGGAGATGAGACAAGGGATTATCAAGAGACACAAGAAAACTTCTGGAGATGGTAGATATGTTCACTATCTTGACTGTGGTGAGAGTTTCCATAAACATATCAAAATTTATCTAACTGTATATTTTTAAATAGGTATGGTTTATTGTTATGTTAATCATACTTCAATAAAACTATTAAATATAAATAAATAGATTGTGAAAGTCACTCAGTAGTATCCAACTATTTGTGACCCCATTGACTATACAGTCCATGGAATTCTCGAACCTAGAATACTAGAGTGGGTAGCTGTTCAGATGCTACAAAATAAAATAATTTAAAAATAAAATTATTAATAAAATTATTAATAAAACAAAATAATTAATACTGAGAAAAAAACTCCTGGAAAACAAAAAAATTCAATGAAAATGAGGATAAAGCAGAAGAAATCTTCTAGAGCAATGAAGAACAATGGACAGACGTTCATGACATTGTACAGGGGTCAGGGATCAAGATATCCTCAAGAAAAAGAAATGCAAAAAGGCAAAATGGTTTTCTGAGGAGGCCTTACAAATAGCTGTGAAAAGAAGAGAAGTGAAAGACATAGAAGAAAAGGAAGCATACACCCATTTGAATGCAGAGTTCCAATGGGTGGAAGGAGAGATAAGAAGGAGAGATAAGAAAGCTTCCTCAGTAATCAATAGAGGAAATAGAGGAAAACAATAGAATGGGAAAGACTAGAGATCTCTTCCAGAAAATTAGAGACACCAAGGGAACATTTCATGCAAAGATGGGCTCAATAATGGACAGAAATGGTATGGACCTAACAGAAGCAGAAGATATTAAGAAGAGGTGGCAAGAATACACAGAAGAACTGTACAAAAAAAATCTTCACAACCCAGATAATCATGATGGTGTGATTACTCACCTAGAGCCAGACATCCTGGAATGCAAAGTCAACTGGGTCTTAGAAAGCATCACTACGAGCAAAGCTAGTGAAGGTGATGGAATTCCAGTTGAGCTATTTCAAATCCTAAAAGATGATACTGTGAAAGTGATGCACTCAATACGCCAGCAAAGTTGGAAAACTCAGCAGTGGCCACAGGACTGGAAAAGGTCAGTTTTCATTCCAATCCCAAAGAAAGGCAATGTCAAAGAATGCTTAAACTACTGCACAATTGCACTCATCTCACATGCTAGTAAAGTAATGCTCAAAATTCTCCAAGCCAGACTTCAGCAATACATGANGGCAGTAGAAGATGAGATGTTAGATAGCATCACTGATTCAATGGACATGAGTTTGAGCAGACTCTGGGAGATAGTGAAGGACAGAGGAGCCTGGTGTGCTGCAGTCCGTGGGGTCACAGAGAGTTGGACATGAATTAACAAACAAATAACAAGAAAAATCTTACTGGAAGAGAAAAGTACATTGCTGTTGAGAAATGGTATTGATACTGACTTTTTGGAAAATAATCTGACATTTTAGTAAAATTAGAACATAGACACACAAACTCTGTCTCTCTGTCCCAAAGTGGTTACTTGTTGAATTTGGGGGTTGGGAAGTTCATGATAGTTCATTGTGGCTTTCTCTTTTTTTCTTTTAGTTTTTAAAATTGTTATAAAATATACATAACATGAAAGTGTATCATCCTAACCACTTATAAAGTATTACAGTGTATTGGTATTAAGTACATTCATAACATGCACCTGTTGCCACCGTCCATCCCCAAAACTTTTCTTCTTATGAAATTGAAACTCTTATACCTGTTCAGTTAGTCCCCATTCCCCCTCCCCCAGCCCTGGGTAATCACTATTCTCTTTATGTGTCTCTGATTTTGACTGTTCTAAGTACCTCACATAAGTGAACTCTTTTCGTGATGGGCTTATTTCAGTTAGCATAATGTCCTCAGGGTTCATCCATGTTGTAGGATATGTCATATCTTTGTCCTTTAAGGCTGAATAATATTCCACTGTATCTCTAGACTTTTCTGTTTCTATTTTGGTGTCCATGCAGCATGCAAAATCCCATTTCCCCAGCCAAGGATGGCACCCTGCTCCCCTGCAGTGTAAACATAGAGTCTTAACCACTAGACCACCAGGAAAGTCCCTAAACCACATTTTAAAAAGTCAGTCCATCTATCAATGGACAGTAGATTTGCTTCCACATTTTAGCTATTGTGAAGGATACTGTTGTTAACAGGTGCACCCAATATCTCTTTGAGACCCTGTTTTCAATTCTTTGGGGTATAAACCCAGATGTGAAAGTGCTAAACATATGGTTCATTTTTAATTTGTGAGGACCCACCTTTGCATGGTGGTTGTTCCATTTTACATTCTCACCAGTAGTGTACAAAGGGCTTTAACTTCTCTACATTGTTGCCAACACTTTTTTCCCCTTGTTGTAGCCATCCCAATGGATGTGAAGTGATACTTCATTGCAGTTTTGATTTTTCTCCCCTGATGATATTGAGGATTTTGTCATGTGCTTATCGGCCATTTGTATTTTTGGAGAAATATCAATTCAAGTCCTTTGCCCATTCTTTTTAAAAATCAGTATTTGTTATCTCTCTTTGTCTGTGATGGGTCTTTATTGCCGCACGGGCATTTCCCTAGTTGCGGCGCACACGCTTTTTGCGGCAGTGGCTTCCTTTCTTGCCGAGCACAGGCTGTAGGGCGCATGGGCATTAGTGTTGTAGCACTCGGGATCTGTAGTTGGCAGCTCCCCGACGGGGGAATACAAGCTTGGTAGTTGTGCTGCATGGACTCAGTTGCTCCGAGGCATGTGGGCTCTTCATGGACCAGGGATCTAATCCGTGTCTCTTGCATTGGCAGGCGTATTCTTTACCACTCACCCACCAGGAAAACCCTGCCCATCTTTTAATTTTATTGTTGATTTTTTGTTGTTGTTGAGTTTTATGAATTGTCTATGTATTGTGGATATTAATCCTGTAGTGGATGTATGATTTACAAATATTCCATTTTGTAAGTTGCCTCTGTTGATTTCTTTTGATGTGCAAAATTTTTAACTTTTGGGGAGGTCTACTTTTGCTGCCTGTGATATCCAGGAATTCACTGCCAAGTTCAAATTTATGAATATTTTGCCCCATGCTCTCTCCTAAGAGTTTTGTAGTTTTAGGTCTCACATTTAGATTTTTGATCCATTTTGAATGAACTATTGTGTGTGTGATGTTACACACTGGGTCCGTTCTGCCCAGCCTGTGACCTGCCTGTTCAGTGTGGCCTCACAGACGCATCGGTGAAGGTCTAACTTCTCTCATTTCATTGTTTGTTTGTTTGTTTGTTTTCAACGTTACTATCCAGTTTCCCCATCACTAGTTGTTGGAAAGACTGTTCTTATCAAGGTCATTTGACCATATGTGCAAACATTTATTTCTGGGCCCTCTATTCCGTTGGCGTATATGTTTTGGTTTCTGTAACATTGTAGTAAGTTTTGTAATGAAGACATGAAAGTGCTCCACTTCTGTTCCTTTCCAAGATTGCTTTGGCTACTTGGTAAATTTTATGATGTTTCTGCAAAAGACATCTGAAGTTTGATAGCGATTACATTGAATGTATTGACATCTTCACAATATTAAGTCCTTTAATTAGTGAACATGGAATGTGTTTCCATTTATTTATGCCTTTAACTTCATTCACAATGTTCTGTAGTTTTTATTGGATCAATACAAATCTTACACCTCCTTGATTAATTCCTAAGTATTTCTGTTTTGATGCTCATGTAAGTGGAATTACTTTTGTATTAAAAAAAATGTTTTCATGTATATAGAAGTGCAGCTGAGTTTTATGTGTTGAATTTGTATCCTGTTACTTTTCTGAATTTGTTTGTTAATTCTAACAGTTTTTTATTATTACCTTTAGGGTTTTCTACATATGAGATGATATAATCTGCGAACAGAAATAATTTTACTACTTCTTTCTGATTGGGTGGCATTTGTTTCTATTTCTTGTCTCATTGCTCTGTGTAAAATATCCAATATGTGTTGAATAGCAGTGCTTGAAGTGGGCATCCTTGCCTTGTTCCTGATCTTAGAGCAAACTCTTTCGTTCTGTTAGCGCTGCTGGGATTTTAGCCCTTATTGGAAAACAATAGCAAGGCCTTATGAAGAAGAAAGTGAAGTGTGACATGGTTATAAGTAGCAAAAAATGGAAACCAAAATGAACGAAAAGTCCATCTGTAGCAGAGTGAATGAACAGAACATGTTATATCATGGCCTGTTAGGGAACCTTTCAAAGAATGAGTTGGAGCTCTACCTGTTGACGTGGAGGAATTTATACAATATCGTGAGGAAAGCAGTGTGGAGAAGTATGGGTGATGTTCATCAGTTAAGAAAAAGCCAACTGTCATATGCTTTTGTGTAATCTGCATTCATATTTGTGTCAACCATATATGTGACTTTATGTGCATTAAGAAAAGCAAGAAAGGATGAAGTATTACTGAGGTAGAAGATAAACAAGGAGGAAAAAAGATTACACTTATGAAACACGTAGAATGAATGATCTGATTGCCTTTTGAGTTTATATAAACTGTTTTCATATGTATGCATGTACGTACATAGTCATTTACAGCATTTTGTAAAAAGGATAAACACCATTGCTCAGGCATTGCAATCTGAATGATTTTTCAAAGGGCTTCCTTGCACCTGAACTTGATGTCCTCAGGTACACGTGCCTTAAGTTATGTTTCTGGTTACTTGTCCCATTTGCCCCGGTGACTGAAAAATTGAACTCTTTCTCTGTTTTATGGCACAAAACTGAAAGGCCTCAGAAGTGATGATTCTCCAGGTCATACCTCTAGTAACTGAGTTGAATCCAGATCTGTCCTGTGCTGTCCCGGCCCCGTTCACGCTGTGTCTGCTTCTGGACTCCTTGGGCCTCTTGATTATTGGATTTGGAACCTGATCTGGTGGGGCTTCCCAGGTGGCTCAGAGGTACAGGATCTGCCTGCCAGTTCAGGAGACAGGGGTTCCACCTCTGGGTTAGGAAAGATCCTCCGGCGAAGGTGATAGCAGCCTGTTCAGGTATTCTTGCCTGGGAAATCGCATGGACAGAGGAGCCTGGTGGACTACGGTCCATGGGGTCGCAGAAGAGTCAAACAGAACTTAGAGACTAACAACAGCCGCAGCCTGATCCGGTACAGAGTGTAGTCTTCCTTGGGGAGAAATGGAAGGGAATGGTGCGTAGCAAAGAGCTGTAAGAAAACATTTTTTCATTTCAGTTGTCTCTCAAAAGATTTATTAGGAATGAAATCCTACCCGGCTCTGCCAGTCTGGGGCTGAGAAGCCAAGACCGGCTATAGCTTCTATCAATCCTTCATTAATTCCCAGGGCTAGATTGAGCCAGGTAGACGTCTATACACTTTAGCTAGTCTTCCTTGGCCACTGTCTGCTGCAGGACTGAGGTGCACCATGACGTGTGTACAGTGGTTGGAGACTTAACCTGTGTTGTGTGGAACATTTGTTTGGTAAGTTGATGTGCAAGAAGGTGGTGCAGTGTATCTCCAGGTGACCGTGTTATCTCTCTGCGGTCACTCAGGGCTGTCGGGTCTGATAACATGGCAGGTGATGTGTGCTGGGGCGGCACAGCTAGCTGGCTGTTGTTGGAGGTCTTGGATGCTGCTGGATGAGTTAGACCTTTCTAAAGGCAGGAATATGGTAGAAGGCATGGGTGTGCTAAGATGATCATTTTAATACATGAACCACATAGTTTTATTCTAGTTTATGAAATGACTTTTGTGCTGTGGTAGGCTTTTTAAAAACCACTTACCCTTATTTATATGGAGAAGGACATGGCAACCCACTCCAGCATTCTTGCCTGGAAAATCCCATGGACAGAGGAATGTTATGGGCCAGGGTCCATGAAGTCGCAAAGAGTTGGACACAATTGAGCGTGTGCGCACACCCACACACCCCTATTTGTATAGAGTAATGTATTATATATTCAAACCTGATGAAACCTTTGTAAAAAGTGTTTGCCTCCGTAGAGGTTTAATAATTTACCTATGTCTTACTCCATGACACCACCCCCACCCCGACCCTAGTTTGGAAAGAATCCTGTGTTTGTTGTTTTTTAGTAAGTGCCCTCAAGAGATTTTCAGGTCCATAGACCACCGTGGAGGTATACTTCTCTAAAACATTGCTTAAGTTAATGTCTTTGTGTTTTCTTACGAAAGTTCTGAGAATAGGAGCAATGAGTTTGATGATGTGGTCTCAGACTGTAACCCAGAGTTTTAAACTAGAGAGACGAAAGTGAGTTTACAGTCACAGAACTGAACTTGTTAATTACTGCACTGTGGGTGCTCAGCCCCAGCTTTTTCAATAACGCTTCCAGTGTTCTTTTGGGTACAGTAATGAAAACTATCTCAATATTCATTTTAATAATTTTTGTTCACAAAAGTACCATTTTCTTGTTTCAGAAGTGTGGAATAAACTCTCAGTATATGAGCCTGCTGTTTTGGCCACTTTGATAGGCAAAAATGGAACTACTCTTTTTTTTCCTTTGGAACTTGTGACGAGTGGCAGCAGTTCTTTTTTGCCATTTCTTCCCTTATGCCGTGGCAGACTGGGTGTAACGCGCTCCATCTCTACCAGAGGCCGCCTGTGCTCTGGCACAGTGTTTTACTTACTGGATGTTGGTCTTTACTACACTCTACTCATGGGTCACGTTGGGCCGTTTCAGTTTTCTTCTGTGGATAGAATGCTTAGAAAGACCGTGTTTTGATATTGTTCATTCAGTCGTCAGTTGTTCAGTCATCCGACTCTCTGTGACCCCATGATTCGCAGCACGCCAGGCCTCCCTGTCCATCACCAACTCCCGGAGTTCACTCAGACTCNGCTGAAACTCCAGTACTTTGGCCACCTCATGAGAAGAGTTGACTCATTGGAAAAGACTCTGATGCTGGGAGGGATTGGGGGCAGGAGGAGAAGGGGACGACAGAGGATGAGATGGCTGGATGGCATCACTGACTCGATGAACGTGAGTCTGAGGGAACTCCGGGAGAGGGTGATGGATAGAGAGGCCTGGTGTGCTGCGATTCATGGGGTCGCAAAGAGTCGGACACGACTGAGCGACTGAACTGAACTGAAAGGTGCAATTCAGAATATCCAATATCTGACCCCTAGGCAGTCCAACAAGGAGGAAATTCAAGAAAAAAAAAATCCAATTCAAGGACATGAACTTTCAGAATAAAGAATCTACTACATGCTTAGAATAATAAATGAAAACGACCTATACCAGAGCACATCATAATGAAATTTCAAGGTTCTAAGGATAAAGGAATGATCTAAAAGCTTCCAGAGAGAAAATAAAGGTCACCTACAAAGGACCACCAACAAAGCAGCATCTGACTTTTCCTTAACAACACAGATGTCTAGAAAAGTTACAAAGCCTTCAATATCTGAGAGGTATTATTTTCAAACTATGTTCAGATACATCCAATAAAGTTTATGGTAAAATAAAGACATTTTCAGACTTGTATGTAGGGTCTTTATCACCTATGCACTCTTTATTTCAAGAAATTATGAGAGCATGTTGACCATCAAAAAAAAATCAAGATAAAGTTCAAAGCACCAAGAAACAGAGGAACATATGAAAGAGGCAAAGGAATTCCCATGTTATGATAAAAGGATGTCCCAAGACAAAAACTGTGGAGTAACTAGTCCAAATTGGAACAAGAGTAGGATGAACTCTGGGAAGGATATCTTCAAAAGAAAAAAAGGAGTTGATGAATCAACTGATGTAGCTGATCATACTAAAAGCTGTTTTATTTTATTATCAGAGAGTTTAGAAAAAGAATTAAGGATGGGTATATAAACACTAAGCAAATAGGGAAAATCAGGTTATGATTAACTAAGAAAAAAACCTATAAAGTTGACAAGAAATGTGATTATGCTATGAAGGTTCAATTTTAAGTAATTTTTACATAGTGGTGGCAATTGATGGTTGTCCCTTAATATCTGTTCTCTTCTTCCATAGCAATAGAATTATTAGCTGGGTCCATGGTTACCAGATAAGGACTACATTTCCCAGCTAGATGAGTGAAATTATTAAGTGCTGGTCAATTAAATGTGAAATGTGATGCATATAATTTCTGGGATGTACACTTAAAGGAAACTTTGCTGCTGACTGGGATGCAGACATGGATAGTTAGCCATTTGGGATCCTGAGAACAAAGAAAATGAGATAAAGGGCACCTGGCCGCTGACAACTTTGTGAGCATAGTTGCATTACCATTAGTACTTTATCTGAGAGAGAAATAAACAGATTTCTTTTTAAGCCTCAGACATTTTGGTTCTGTGACAATCAAACCTGCATCATGATGATTACAATTATAACACTATAATGGCTGAATACTGAAGATAGACTGGGGTTGGGGAGATATAACTAAGTTAAATTTTCATTTTCTGTTGAAAGAAGTCAACAGATAAAATGTAAAGCTGAAATATTAGGAAAGAGGAGTAAGAACTTGTAATTAGAAGCATAGATATAAATCTAAAAGAAATAGTTCAGTTTCCTCTGGAAAGCAGAACTTAGGGATAAGGAGGGGATAGGACAAAAGACTTCTGCGCTTCCCTTTCAGCCTTACAGCATAGTACTACTGAACTTTCAAAATTATATGCATGGATGGGGCTTCCCTAATGGCTCAGTGGTAAAGAATTCGCCTGCAGTGGTTTGATTCCTGGATCAAGAAGATTCCCTGGAGGTGGAAATGGCAACCTACTCCAATATTCTTACCTGGAAAAAAATCCCATGGACAGAGGAGCCTGGCAGGCTACAGTCCATGGGGTTGCAAAGAGTTGGACATGACTGGGTGACTAAGCATGAATTATTTTGATAAAAATATGTTAAAATTTGAAATTATCTGTTTTGTTCTTAAATTGTTATAAATTTAATTATGTATTGAGAATTAGTTGACAGCCTGCTAAACACAAGAATGAGACATAGCATAGATGTCTAGGGACATGCATATGGGTAAGAACTGATTACAACATATGGGCACCAAAAACAATCTCATACTTAGCCCTGGATATACAGCTTACAATAAATTTCATATAGAGTAATTTGGCCTCAACAAGAACACAGTGAAAATGATTTCATTTTTATTAATATCTAGAGGATTGAACTCAACTTTTTATTTATTTTTAAAACTAAAAACATTGTTGATAAACCCTACCAAGTCTTACCTGCAAAC
The DNA here is from genome assembly GCA_006410875.1 of Neotragus pygmaeus. Lineage (NCBI taxonomy): Eukaryota > Metazoa > Chordata > Mammalia > Artiodactyla > Bovidae > Neotragus > Neotragus pygmaeus. Next base: position 461,295 of record SJYV01054924.1, read on the forward strand.
TATGTAACATCTGAAGTATTCTTGGATTCCATCTTTCTGCCTCAATATTTTGTTCATTCCCCCATAGCTCCTGTTTGAATAATTGATAAAATATTTCCTTTAATCAAAATTTATTGACTGTTTACTATCTGCCAGCCATAGTGTAGAAAGAAACACAAGACACACAACCGTAACATGGGGTCCTACTAAATAAGGAGGTTATCATCTGCAGTTGAGAGAGTAAGATACAGATACAGCTCAGTTTTTATAGGCTGATATCTATGTTCCCAGGCTATCTTCTGACAAGAGGCTCCAGAGTAGGAGACTCTGCATCTGTATTGGTGATGCATCCCAGGTGTTGTGCCCTTACTTTTAAAGGTAAAGATGACCACTTTTGGCTAGGACTGTCCCAGCTCTGATCAATCTGAACTCAGTTGACAGGAGTAAACATAAACCTAGAGAAGAAATGCATTATAAAGATCTTTATTTGAATTTATCTTGTGGTATAAAGGTCTAACAATAACTGATGTTTAGTGAATTGTGTCCAATTGGTTAGGAACCTTTCAAATTTCAAGGGTGCCTTGTCCAAAAAAAGATCAACACATTGCCTTTCATGTTATGTGAATAGATCCAACTTTTCAATCTTCTTTTCAGTTTTTAGTCACTTGCAGAAACACCATAATATTTAAAATTGTAAACTTGAAATACCTTCATAGGAACTTACTCTGAGTCTCCTTACCAACTAACAACTAATAAACTGAGAACAGAACTGAGCATAGGAAAGGTGATGATAAGTCTAATAAAAAGCGCGTGGTTACAAAGGGTTTGGGGTGAGGGTGGGCAAGCGGCACAGATATGACCTATTAATACTTCATAATTTTTCCTATGTTATCTTTGTTATCATGCAACCTAACAGCTTCTGTGTTACCCTTATCACACCTTCACTGTTTGTCAAGCTTTCACGTATACCTCTGGACCCCAGACACTTCCTAACAGTGCTTTCAATTTCATTGACTCCAAGATGACTTCAGAAAGCTTCAGAATATTCTATATGATATTTTAAATCATCTAAGGCTAAAGGGACTGCCAAGTCCCCATTCCTGCCAGCTACACTGGCTTTCTGGTTCTGCCTATACAGCATCCTTTCTTACATTCCAAAGACACTGATCTGAAAATATGGTCAATATTATTCTGAAGAGTTTTCTAAATTCTTCTAGGTAAAATTTATGTTTATTCCTTACTAGTTGATTCTGGGATAAATTAGTTTACCAATTACTAATGTTTTATTTTACTGTTAAATACACAAAAGCTATTTTTCAAATGTGAAAAGTAATGGCCCAACTCCTTGTTAAAGATCCATGAGACTGCAGCTTCACCTATATTGTACAACTCAACTAACCAGGAAAAGCCTCAGAAAAAATAGTCTGTGCACTTTGCTGAAGCCTGTCTACTTGATCTATCTGGATACCCTACAACGGAGTCCTTTGTGTGGAAAGCCTAGCTGATTATTAAAACAGTTGAACTTGTGCTGTGTTGTGGTTTTCTTGACCATATGTGAAAATAACCTGTGTCTAGAAGCAAAGAAGAACTGTACAAAAACAAACAAACAGAAGAACTGTACAAAAAAAGATCTTCAAGACCCAGATAATCACGATGCTATGATCACTCACCTAGAGCCAGACATCCTGGAATGTGAAGTCAAATGGGCCTTAGAAAGCATCACTATGAACAAAGCTAGTGGAGGTGATGGAATTCCAGTTGAGCTATTTCAAACCCTGAAAGATGATGCTGTGAAAGTGCTGCACTCAATATGCCAGCAAATTTGGAAAACTCAGCAGTGGCCACAGGACAGGAAAAGGTCAGTTTTCATTCTGATCCCAAAGAAAGGCAATGCCAAAGAATGTTCAAGCTACCACACAATTGCACTCATCTCACACACTAGTAAAGTAATGCTCAAAATTTTCCGAGCCAGATTTTATCAATACGTGAACCTTGAACTTCCAGATGTTCAAGCTGGTTTCAGAAAAGGCAGAGGAACCAGAGATCAAACTGAAAACATTTGCTGGATCATCAAAAAAGCAAGAGAGTTCCAGAAAAACATCTATTTCTGCTTTATTGACTATGCCAAAGCCTTTGACTGTGTGGATCACAATAAACTGTGGAAAATTCTGAAAGAGATGGGAATACCAGACCATCTGACCTGTCTCTTGAGAAACCTGTATGCAGGTCAGGAAGCAACAGTGAGAACTGGACACGGCACAACAGACTGGTTCCAAATAGGAAAAGGAGTANCTCTTGCAAATATCAGAAAGATTATCATGTTCCTCTTTCCCATGGAGGTCCCCCAGGCATCCAAATAAGCTATCTTTGGAGAGAGCACAGGGACAGGTGTAATCCTAGTTAAATATTGGATCTACAGTCTCATGTACTTAGACACATCTGTACTCACAATTATGTTTTGAAAGCCTTTTTTCCTACTCTGTGGTTAATATCAGTCTGGACTATGAATTCAGAAGTTTTTCTTCTGCTTTTGTTTCCCCTTTGTAGCTAATCAAGTGAGTCTACTCTTTGTGCTTATGCTTGCTTATCTGTTGCAACTAATTAGCAGTCACCTAAGTGTGACTGAGTGATCGATTAGTATTATTGACCGTCACAAGCCTCAATTTGCTAAATGTTCTCACAGGATCGCAGATACATAATAATCACTTCTGAAAAGGTACTTGTTGGGCTGCAACCCACAGGCCTACAGGCCCTGCACTTGCCCAGCTTCAAACCCTAAGAGCCCAGAGTGAGCAAGAGAGAGACATCAGTGTTAATGGATGGGGGATCTTAAAGGTTTGAAGCAAGGTTCCCAGAGTACCTCCGCCCTGTGTGCAATGGATGGGAGGCAGGACATAGTGGCAGTCTTTGCTGGGGAGGGGATAGGAAAGGGGGGATTGACCTCAGGTTGGTTCACTGGCAAACAGGGAAACCAGCAGAGGGGCACGTACCTCACCTCCCTTTTGATANCCCTGTGTGCAATGGATGGGAGGCAGGACATAGTGGCAGTCTTTGCTGGGGAGGGGATAGGAAAGGGGGGATTGACCTCAGGTTGGTTCACTGGCAAACAGGGAAACCAGCAGAGGGGCACGTACCTCACCTCCCTTTTGATAAAAAACAGTCATCACCTGAGGTGGGGACAAGTATGTAGGAAAGTCAGTCATGTGAGTAGGTGTACGTGAAGCAGGCACTGGTGGAGCAGGGTGATGAACAGATAGCAAGACAACAGCCATGTTGGGTGGCCTGATCATACAACACCTGACTTCTCTTCATCCATTTTACTAGCCAAACTAAACCATACATGTCTAACATTTGTGGAGGACTCACAAATAACTACTTTTAGTGAAAACTAGTAAATAATAGTTCAAGGAAAATATATTAAATGTGATACATCATTTGGAACTAAGTATAATTTTTTCTAAGTGTGTTTTAAACTTTAACAGAATAAATGTTTTGTCAGTCGGTTGCACCACTTATCTGAGTAATGAAATATTTAATCATGTCGAAGAGGGAGATGCNTGAAAAATCTGTATGCAGGTCAAGAAGCAACAGTTAGAACTGGACATGGAACAGCAGACTGGTTCCAAACTTGGAAAGGTGTACATCAAGGTTGTATATTGTCACTCTGCTTATTTAACTTCTATGCATCATGTGAAATGCTGGGCTGGATGAAGCACAAGCTGGAATCAAGACTGCTGGGAGAAATATCAATAACCTCAGATATGCAAATGACTCCACCCTTATGGCAGAAAGCAAAGACCTAAAGAGACTCTTGATGAAAGTGAAAGAGGAGAGCGAAAAAGCTCGCTTAAAACTCAATACTCAGAAAACGAAGATCATGACATATGGTCCCATCACCTCATGGCAAATAGATGGGGAAACAATGGAAACAGTGACAGACTTTATTTTCTTGGGCTCCAAAATCACTCCCAATGGTGACGGCAACCATGAAATTAAAAGATGCTTGCTCCTTGGAAGAAAAGCTATGACCAACCTAGAAAACATATTAACAAGTAGAGATACTACTTTGCCAACAAAGGCCTGTCTTTGTTGTTAAAGCTACGGTTTTTCTAGTAGTCATGTATAGATGTGAGAGTTGGACTATAAAGAAAGCTGAGCACTGAAGAATTGATGCTTTTTAACTGTGGTGTTGGAACAAACTCTTGAGGGTCCCTTGGACTGCAAGGAGATCCAACCAGTCAATCCTAAAGGAAATCAGTCCTGAATACTCATTGGAAGGACCGATGCTGAAGCTGAAACGCCAATACTTTGGCCACCTGATGTGAAGAACTGACTTGTTGGAAAAGATCCTGATGCTTGGAAAGATTGAAGGCCAGAGGAGAAGGGGATGACAGAGGATGAGATGGTTGGATGGCATCACCAATTCAATGGACATGAGTTTGAGCAAACTCTGGGAGTTGGTGATGGACAGGGAAGCCTGGCGTGCTGCAGTCCATAGAGTGGCAAAGAGTCGGACATGACTGAGTGACTGAACTGAACTGAAAGTGACATTGGGAAAATATTGGAAAGCACATTGTTTAAAACTATATTTTTAATAACTATGTTTTTCAAATAGAAATTAAATAATTTTATTGGTAATGGATCTTTAGATATTCTTTCAGATTCAAGACTGGGCTTCCCTGGTAGCTCAGCTGGTTAAGAATCCACCTGCAATGCAGGAGATCCCAGTTCGATTCCTGGGTCAAGAAGATCCCATGCAGAAGAGATAGACTACCCATTCCAGTCTTCTTGGGCTTCCCTGATGGCTCAGCTGGTAAAGTATCTGCCTGCAATGTGGGAGATCTGGGTTTGATCCCTGGGTTGGGAAGATCCCCTGGAGAAGAAAATGGCTACCCACTCTAGTATTCTGACCTGGGGAATTCCATGGACTATATAGTTGATGGGGTCTCAAAGAGTCAGACATGAATGAGTGACTTTCACTTTCACTTCAGATTCAAGACCAAGGTAACTGGTGGATCTAACACATATTATTCAAGGAGGTAGGAGGGTGAATTTATGAATAGAAGGAAAACATGGGCATATTTCTTTGTAATAGGTGTATTGTCTAGAGTTTTTAAGGATTCCTTGATATACTGAATGTGAGGCCTCAGCATATGACCAGGTTCAGGTATAATAATTTATTCAGTGTACCATGCAAAATACTATTTCAGTATGAAACTATTTATCTTGTGATTTACTATAATATCTTAAACTTCTAGAAAAACTGTTTTGGATGGAAATTACATATTACCCTGTAGTACTGCTGCATACTAAGGAAGATATAGAATAACATAAGATGAAATATAAACTATAAATGTAAGAAGATATACCAGAGTCTCAATTTTCTTTCACTATATATGTCAGGAAGATAATATTTTTATGATTCTCTTTGATTAACTTACATCAGAGTTAACGTTTTTATTGGTATCCTCATGAGAACTACATTTTGATCCATCAGTCACTTCCTTCCAAGTTTTAGGTTGACTTAACTCTTGCAGGAAATTTGGCTTTTCCATCACAGAGGTCTCTGAATTGTTAAGGAAGTAAAAAAGATTTCACCAAAGTATCTTTCAAACTTAAAACAGGAATATGGCTTTTACAAAAGAAAAGTTTTGACAGACAACTTAGAATCCACGAATTTAAGGATGCACAAGCTTTCTTGTAGCACCCCAAGTCTCACACATTTTTCTTCCCTTTCCCCTCATTCGCCTCTTTATCACCTCTACTGCCATGTTCCACCAACTATCTCCTCCACTCTCGTTCCCATGCATTCAACTCGCAAGACAATATGGATAGTTCAAGCCCATCTTGGTATATTGTTCAGCAGATTTTAATGCCTCCAGGAAGCAGGAGTTCACTCACCACAATAATAAGTTGGTTTTATTATTCCTTTATAATAGTCACAATAATAATAATTAATATTTCATGTCTTTTCTGGGGGATAGAAATGTCTATGTCTCAGGTTAACTGTATTGTTTAAATGCTATTTTTCTCAAGTGATTTCTCAGGTTAGTTGTCTTAAAGTGATATATTATCCTACTAGATATAAAAATTTTCTTTATCAAAGGTTTGTGAGTACTGCCTATGAGGGTAGCGGAGATAGGAAAGAGTGAGATTAAGAATAGCCCACATAATATATATACTGCATCTTTTTAAGGTGGTTTATTGGACAAAAATTAATCTGCACATAGAAAAATGCAATGCTGATTTAACAATTTCTTTTAAGTTCAAGTATTCTTCTAAGAGCATTTACATTTGGGAATATGGAATTAGGTCCCATCTTTATTTTGAAATGTAAAATCACATTTTCGTTTCTTCAACATTCCCTTCAACACCAACAGAATTAGGATGTCTCACCTAATATGTTTTCACTTCCCATTTCTTTCTTTACTGACTCCTTCTGTATCAATTTTCTTCCAAGTTTAAAGCCAGAGGACACAAAGTATCTTGTAAACAACTGTAAAAATATACACTTTTCCTCATTTTTTGTACAAGTAAAGCAATTCAACAAAATACAAGCACATATGCTAAAAAGTAAAAACTATAATTACATACATTGAGCAAATTAATTCAAAAGTAAGGGAGCATTTCTTCACGGGTTTAAATTGTTGCATATATGAATATAAATATGTATTTATTTATCACCAAACATTGTACCCATGTAAAAGTATGGAAACTGTTACCATTTTCAGTTTAGCATGAGTCAAATCCTGGGCAGCAGTTGACAGAAGTATATCTGCTCCTCCCTTTTGCTTCCACATCATCAATCTTTGGGTAGGAGGTGCAAGTTCCAAAACCATGAGTGTGTCCGTAAAGGAAGTAAGCTGTCTGTGCATAATTTTGCTACTGATCTCCTTGACTGGATCTATGAGCAATTTCCTGTTTTTGCCTTTTCTTTTTTCAGCAATATCTAAATATAAGAAATATGTACAAATGTGATAGGTTGTATAGCTCTGTAAAACGATATTCTAGGCACTGCATATCTAAGAAATATCTAACACAATACACCCTACAGAGTTGCCTTGGTAGGAAAATCCCAGTAGAAAATTCTTTCTACTGAAAATTATCCTTTTAAGGTTTTTGCACAGCTAGTGTGTCTCAGCAGCCAAGGGTTAACACATTTTGTAAACTGCTTAGGAAGCAGTTGACCTACTAAGTGGACAACTGAAAACTGTGGAGCAGGGAGCACATTGAGAGGGAAGTCATTCAGTTTTGAAGTTTCTTAAAACATCTAACTAACAGGATAACTTAAAAAAAATTACCGATAGATTAAATATTTACTTATTTATTTATTTTTTCAGGATAACTTTTTGAAACATTAATTTGTATCTGTCCAGTGCATTTTCCCCTCTCCCACTGAAATTCATATGTAAATTCCAAGTAGATAGCTAGGGTCATGGGATTTGCTCCTTTAACTAATTTTGCCAGGTAAAAAGCAGAAGTCAAGCTTTTCCTTAGTGATGATGCAACAGTTGGGGGATGGTTAGATTTCTTGGAAAGGGTGGAATTCTGAGATCAGATGGAGCCAGAAGGAACCTGCTTGCTGATGTGTCTCAGTAAAATCCTACGAATATGACAAGATTCCAAAGAGGCTGGCTGTGTGATGACCACAGAGACTATGCTGGCTGGGACACTGGGTATCACAAGGTGGTGTGGCTGATGACCAGAGGTTCCCTTCCACCTACTGCACCCCTCCCCAGAACTTGATACTACATGGTTCAGGGCAGATAGGGGAGCTATGCAGATTGAATTTCTTGCCAAACCAAAGAGGGATAGAAGCTTAGAATTGAATTCTGTAAAGAAAAAGTTGAATGCTTTATTCTTTGCATGTCTGAATTTATAAACTGAAATTCATATCAAAGATAATACTTAAAACTAGGATATGCTTAAAAGATCTAGGGATATATTCAATTCATATCCAGTGCCTCTATTTGGATCCTTTTACTCTGTCTTATTTTAAATTCATTTGCATGTTTATCTTCCCAGTCAGATTTTAAGCTTCTTAAAAGCAAGAACTATGTTGTTTTCATTNTGCTTAAAAGATCTAGGGATATATTCAATTCATATCCAGTGCCTCTATTTGGATCCTTTTACTCTGTCTTATTTTAAATTCATTTGCATGTTTATCTTCCCAGTCAGATTTTAAGCTTCTTAAAAGCAAGAACTATGTTGTCTTCATTTCTGTGCTCAGAATAAATGGCTCAATAACTACTGGAACTGAACTCAGTTTTAAATTTTCCAGTTTCTCCAACTGGATAGATGGTTTGACCAGGACTGGATATAATAAAAGTATCATCTCAAACTTTCTTCACATTCTTCCCTTATTGCATTATAAATGTTATTACTGGATTGACTACCTCCTACAACATTTTAAGAATTATCAAAATATCTCAGGGTAAATAAGATAGTAGTGCCTCAAAGCTAAAAATAAAAACATGAATGATTCTGACCTGAAGTATCAATTGGGTCAAGGGTAAATTCTTCCTCTTCTTTTGATACTGTAGTTTCATCCATTTTTTCATTTTCAGGTGAACATACACACTCTGGATTATCTGGTTCTACTCATTAACATTGCCATAAAAGGGTTTATTAAAAAAAATAATGATTATATTGCAAACTAGAAGACTATATGATAATTAAAGTGAAAGATTAACTGTAGATTTTTATATTGCTAACTGGAGCCACAAATGAAGTTTTAGAATCATGTATTTAATAGAGTTGAAGAGGTTCAGAGATTATATAGTCTGTGACCCACAGTGTGATATTAATCACCCACTTTTGCTCCTGTGACATCTAAGGCTAGGCTACAGTCATAGCAGAAGTAAAAACAGTGGTAGGAACCACAATAAATGACTGACATAAATTTAATAATATGTCTATTAAAAATTGTATTCTGTTAATGATTAGTTGACCCTTAAAGAATCATACACAACTAAATTTTTATTGCCCATCTCTTTTTATATTTTAAACTTATACTACTGTGTTAGAAAGCAAATGCAACATCCAAAAGTGAAAAATCAAAATGGGGCTAATCATTTTTTACTTCTTAAGAAAAATCAGACTACAAAGACTTCAAATCATCTGAAGTACTTTCACAATCAGTTTCAAGTAGAAAATATCCCCATATTTGTGAATTTTATAAAACTGTATGTAGATCATCAAGCCATGTTAATATTAATGTAGTATTAATGTTAATAATAACATTAATGTCAAACATTAATGATGCTTTTACTATGTAACATATTATTTTAATGATTCAAAAGCAGGATATTTTGCCAGAGTATTTAAATATGCTCTCATAAAAAATAAACCCAGTCCTGATTAAACACTCATCATTGTACTTTTCTCAAAACTTAATTTTCTATGCTCTATTATCTAAGTCGTGCTAAGAATTTGAGGGACAATTCTCTTTAATATCTTTCACTAAACTATACTGCTCCTTAAACCTAGAAGTTTTGAGGCTTAATTTGAATATTAATATCTATTCACTTTCTACACAAAAGAAAATTCCTACATACCCACTACAGTATTAGGAGACTCAGGAAGCAGGGAAATTTCTGTATTTAAATGCATTTCTTCTAACAGGATATTCTGATCATCTTGCAGTAGATTGTCTTGAAAACAAAATAAACACTTTTCTTATACAGAGCTGAATCTGTCATTTGTTCGCTAAACACTTGATAACTTAGTATGCAACGGGTTGTCAAGGGATATAAAAAAGAGTGAACCCTACTTAATTATATTTGATTGGTTATATGGATTACCATGGGGCTTCCCTGATGGCTCAAATGGTAAAGAATCCACCTGCCAATACAGGAGATGTGGGTTTGATCCCTGGATTGGGAAGCTCCCTTGGAGAAGGAAATGTTAACCAACTCCAGTATTCTTGCCCAGGAAATCCTATGGACAGAGGAGCCTCGTGGGCTATAGTCCATGGGGTCACAAAAGACTCGGACACAACTGAACGACTAAACAACAACCTAGACTACAACATTTCATGCAGTAGAACATAAAATTTTATATATTTAATTTCCTTTCCTTTATTAAACATGTATTTTTAAGTGTTTAATGTCAGAAAATATTTACTAAACTATCAAGATAGTAACCTTGTTACAAAGCCATGTTTAGACTTCAAATCAGGAAATAAAAGTTTTCAAACTCCTTTAGTAGAGATCTAAGGTACAGCCACTATTTTTCATAGTTTTCAAATTTCATATTTCAAATTTCAAGTTTGTCATAACCAGCCTTTTATTGTAGATTAGGTAATTTTAAAAAGATTTGATATATAAAGGTCAATATTATTATAATTAGGTATATTTAAATTTCTCGGTTTTGTCTATCCTATTTCTATGATTCCTTTACAGTAATATCATAATAAAATAATAATATAAAATGCTAGACAGATCCTTTAGAATAGCTGTCCCACAATTTTTGCTAAAGAAAATGTTTCTAGTATATAATCTAGTATATTTTGTGAGGAGTACACTAACCTCACTTCTTTCTCTCTAGAAACTAGAAATTTGTAAAAAGAAAAATAAGAACCTATATGATAAATGTATTTTACAACCTATATAATAAATGTGTCAAAGATGGCTATTTACTTAGATCTAGCCTAAATGTTTAAATACACTATAGACTTTGAAAACTTAGGTAAAAAATATTTTAATCTATATGACACAGAAGCATATCTGAAATTTCTGTTTGTTGGAATAAATCTTCCAGTTTGTTATAGCAATTTGACTGAAACAAATATCCAGTTTCTTTATGACCACAGAGCGTACCAATCATTTCTCCTGCAGCTCCTTCATCTCCAAATCCATCTCCACTGCCACAGAACAGAGATTTTTCTCCAATGAGGCTTCCAGAACTATGTTCAAGTAAAAAACCACTGGAACTCAGCAATATGCTGTCATCAAATAAGCTATGTCTTCTGAGAATTTCAGATTCCTCCCCTAAATAAATACATATCATTAATAGTGAGTTAGTCATAGAAACAAAATTTTAGGGTTAGAAGCTAGAATTTGGATATCATCTTGTGTAGCTCCTCTCATTTTATAGATGAGAAAAATGAGATCTAAAAATTTACTTGAATTATTCAAAGAAGACAAACAGATGGCCAGTAGGCACACAAAAAGATTCTCAACATCACTAATTATTAGAGAAATACAAATCAAAATTACAATGAGGTACCACCTCACATTGTCAGAATGGCTGTCATTAAAAAGTCAACAAATACTTTCATTTGTAAAACGGATAGCTAATGAGAAGGTGTTGTATAACACAGGGAGTCCAGCCTGGCACTCTGTGATGACCTATAGGAGTGGGATGAGGGTGGGGAGGGAGGCTCAAGATGGAGGAGATATATGTTTATTTTGCCTGATTTGTGTTGTTGTACGGGGACTTCCCTGGTGGCTCAGATGGTAAAGACTCTGCCAGCAATGCAGGACACCTGGGTTCGATCCCTGGGTCAGAAAGATCCTCTGGAGAGGGGAATGGCTACCCACTCCAGTATTCTGGCCTGGAGAATTCCATGGACTCTATAGTCCATGGGGTCGCAAAGAGTCAGACATGACTGACCAACTTTCACTTCACTTCACATCACCACCACCCCTTGCAGCCCTGGTGTCCTCATCTGTAAGGAGGTGTTTAGTGGCCTGAGACTCTGAGCTCAGATAATCAGATTTTCATTTCCAGCTGCCCTACCTTGGACAAGTGCTTCAACAACCATATCAACTTCTTAGAGGTGCTGTGGGGATGAAAGCAGACAGCTATTGTGGAGGTTCAGGGCAGTGCACACACACTGTCAGCACCCTTCCAAAAGGCTCCCTGGAACTTCCCTGGTGGTTCAGTGGGTAGGACTCCACGGACACAATGCAAGGGGCCTGGTTGGGCCATCCCTGATTGGGGAACTAAATACTGCATGCTGCAACTAAGACCCAGAGGAGCCAAATAAATAAATATTTACAAAATGCTCCTTGGAACCCTGGTTCAGCCACTTACCAGCACCACGATGTTAGGGAAAATCACTTAAACCTCACTGTGCATAAAAATCTGTGCTTTGAGATTTGACAAACTCTTGGGAAGCATTTTCTGCCTCCTGCTGATTGTGGATGCATTTTCCCTGCAAAAAGTTGTTAAGATGCTTGAAGAAGTGGTGGTTGGTTGGTGAGAGTTCGGGTGAATATGGTGGATGAGGCAAAACTTAATAAGGTTTTGTTCAACTTTTGAAGTGTTGGTTGTGTGATATGTGGTCGGGCATTGTTGTGGAGAATAACTGGGTCCTTTCTGTTGACCAATGCCGGCTATATGTGTTGAAGTTTTCGGTATATCTCGTCTTTTTACTGAGCATACTTCTCAGATGTAATGGTTTCACCAGGATACAGAAAGCTGTGCAGCAGGCCACCAAACAGTGACCATGACCTTTTTATGGTGCAAGTTTGACTTTGGGAAGTGCTTTGGAGCTTCTTCTTGGTCCAACCACTGAGCTAGTCATTGCCGGTTGTCATATAAAATCCACTTTTCATCACACGTCACAATCTGATTGAGAAATGGTTCCTTGTTGCACAGATTGAGAGGAGATGACACTTCAAAATGATTATTTTTTTTTTTNAATACAATAACATTTATGAGCAATGAGCATCATGAGAACCTGAGATTACACCAAAAAATTAAGGAAACAATCTTGGTTTCACTCTTATTTTATAATTCAGAATAGGGTGAAATAATATTAACCATTTCTTAAAGGACATTAGGTTTGAGCTAGTGTTTGAAGGAGAGAAAATTTTCTTATTGGCAGAAAGTACTGAAGGAGAAAATAAGGGAAATAACTCTATGATGTTGCTAGTAATATCCAAGTTTTATGAATAGGGCAGTAAGGCTCAGATGAGCTAGGTGATCTGCCCAATATCACACAGCAAATCAACAGAGGAAGCTCAGATTCAAACCCAAGTCTGTCAGTCTACTCTGAAGATACTCTTTCCCCCTTCTTGAACTGTATAGGAAGACAGAACTGAGAACAATTAAATTTTATTGGGTGACTGATAAGACATTTTTTTGACTGGAGCAAAAAGTCTGTAGTAAGGTAAAATAAAGCTAATAGAATAAAGATGATGATAAACTGGTAGAGCGCCTTGAGGATAGGCAAAAGTGTCTATCAGTTAGTTATAGGGACCCAAGGCACTTAAGAGGAATGTGACGTGAAGATGTGTATAAGAGACAGGACATGTGCCATATGATATCATTTGTATGTGGAATCTAAAATAAGGCTCAAATGAACCTACCTACAACACAAAAGTAGACACACAGATACAGAGATCAGACTTGTGGTGGCCAAGGGAAAAGAGCAGGAGAGGGACAGACTGGGAATTTGAGGTTGGTAGATGCAAACTATTACATTTAGAATAGATAAACAACAAAGTCCTATTGTACAGCACAGGGAACTACATCCAATCTCCTGGGGTTAAACCATAATGGAAAAGAATATTTAAAAAAAGAAAGAAAGTATATATACGAGGGCTTCCAAGTGGCTCAGTGGTAAAGAATCCACCTGCAATACAGGAGATGTAGGTTTGATCCATGGGTCAGGAAGATCCCCTGGAGAAGGAAATGGCAACCCACTCCAGCATTCTTGCCTGAGAAATCCCACGGACAGAGGAGCCAGGCAGGCTACAGTCCATGTAGGGTGGCAAAAGAGTCAGACACGACTGAGTCACTTTGCTATACAGCAGAGATTGGCACAACACTGTAAATCAACTATACTTCAATAAAAAAGAAAAACTTATTTGAATTATTCAAGTAATTTCATTCTGCTAATCAGTAAAGACCGGATATCTAGTCTAATGCTTTTCCCGATACAATGAGGAAAAACTGCCAAAATACTAGGATTGAGTCTTTAGTGGTGGTACAGTCTAATAACTTCCCAGAAAATTATTATTGGCAGTAGAATTATTTATTCTACTTTAGGTGGGTCATATCCTGCTTGATCAAGTATTATTTCACATTATTTCAAGGACATTGGAGCTTCAGTGGCTTAAGTTGTTAGTCCAAAATGCTGCTGCTGTTGCTAAGTCACTTTAGTCGTGTCCGACTCTGTGCGACCCCATGGACTGCAGCCCACCAGGCTCCTCCGTCCATAGGATTTTCCAGGCAAGAGTCCTGGAGTGGGGTGCCATTGCCTTCTCTGTAGTCCAAAATGAGGGTTTGGAAAATAAGGAGTATGTTTGCCTTCTATATAATGGAAAAGTAGGTAGAACATTAAAGAATGGGCTTACAACATTGTTTAGTATTTATTGAATGACTAGGTATTAAGCAATATACTAAGGATTGGAGATACAGCAGTAAGAAAAGACAAAACATGGTCAGCTGGGGCTTCCCTGGTGGTCCACTGGTTAAGAATTTTCCTGCCAATGCTGGGGACATGGGTTCCATCCCTGGTACAGGAAGATCCCACATGCTGTTTAGCAACTAAGCCAAGCATCACAACTAATGAAGCCTGCACTCCTTAGAGCCCGTGCTCCACAACAAGAGAAGCCATCACAATGAGAAGCCTGTTCACCTCAACAAAGAGTAGCCCCTGCTTGCTATAACTAGAGAAAGCATGCATGGCAACGAAGACCCAGTGCAGCCAAAAATAAATAAATGAGTAAACATGTGCACATCCAGCTCTCTGCCACCCTGTGAATCTGCAGCCCTCCGGGTTCCTTTGTCCATGGGCTTTTCATGACAAGAATACTGGAGGGGGTTGCCACGCCCTCCTCCCGGGGATCTTCCCAACCTAGGGAACAAACCCGATTCTCCTGCGTCTTCTGCATTACAGCTGGATTCTTTACTGCTGAAATACCAGGGAAGCTCAAATAAGTAAATAAATCTTTAAAAAGAACACCTGGTAAGCTAACATAAACTGAGTGCTTATTATGTGCATTATATAGAGGATACCATTACAGTCCTCATTGCATAGACAAGGAAACATCCACAGAAAGGTTTTATAACTTGCCCACAGCCATACCTAATAAGTGATAGAGCCAGGATCTGAACCCAGCAAAGACAGTCTTCGTATCAGTGTTAGAATTCTGCCAAAATGAAGACTTATGACAGAAAATTCCTAAGACACTCATGGCAGCAGATAAAATGAACTCCCTGCTTCAAATAGACCTGCTTCCAGATTGACTGTCAGTACATGCATGTACTTTCCCTTTCTTGGGTTTGAGTCTCTTGGTCCAGAAGTCTGAACCTCAGAGATGAGAGTCTAGCAGTCTGAAATCCTAGAGGTTAGAGGTTGGTCCTCTCTTCCCTTCATCTAACAACCCACGTTAATGCTAATTGATAAAGAAAATCATGAAATATCACTGGAAGACCTACATCTCTTCTAGAAAGAAAGAGCTAAAAAAGGCAACTTTCACTGTCCTGGACTAAAGATTTGCTCAATAAAAAAGATTAACTTTTCCAAAGAACTAAAAATATTGTTCTCATCTTCCAGGTACACCTTGATAGCCTTCAAAAGAAAAATTGGTCTTGGTCAATACAATAACATTTATGAGCAATGAGCATCATGAGAACCTGAGATTACACCAAAAAATTAAGGAAACAATCTTGGTTTCACTCTTATTTTATAATTCAGAATAGGGTGAAATAATATTAACCATTTCTTAAAGGACATTAGGTTTGAGCTAGTGTTTGAAGGAGAGAAAATTTTCTTATTGGCAGAAAGTACTGAAGGAGAAAATAAGGGAAATAACTCTATGATGTTGCTAGTAATATCCAAGTTTTATGAATAGGGCAGTAAGGCTCAGATGAGCTAGGTGATCTGCCCAATATCACACAGCAAATCAACAGAGGAAGCTCAGATTCAAACCCAAGTCTGTCAGTCTACTCTGAAGATACTCTTTCCCCCTTCTTGAACTGTATAGGAAGACAGAACTGAGAACAATTAAATTTTATTGGGTGACTGATAAGACATTTTTTTGACTGGAGCAAAAAGTCTGTAGTAAGGTAAAATAAAGCTAATAGAATAAAGATGATGATAAACTGGTAGAGCGCCTTGAGGATAGGCAAAAGTGTCTATCAGTTAGTTATAGGGACCCAAGGCACTTAAGAGGAATGTGACGTGAAAAAAAAAAAAAAAGGAATTTAAGGACAATTGCTCTTGCACAGATGTATAAAATGTGGGAAGAGACTGAGAAACATGTCCAACTTTCTAAAAAAAAAAAAATGACACTGGAATGAAGCTTATAGAAAGCATAGTTAAAAGTGATCCTAAAGTTTCAGGGCTGAAGAGCATTTACAGGGAAATGTACATACAGTATCTTAGGCAGTAAGAACTATGATTAACTCTACCAGTGTGTTAGATTTCAAGGTTTGGGGTAACAGCCAGTAAGAGATGTGTGCTACTCGAAGTAGGGTCTGTGGATGGTGATGATCCACAACAGAGTAAATATAAAAATTAGAGATAAATGTTTACAAAGTTTTAACATAATGTCATAGAGTAATTTTATATATGCTGAATTTAATAAAAACATGAGGCTTATATGTTGATTAAAATTTTTTTTAATTTTTCTAGTAATTCATTATATTTTACAAAAGTATTACTCCATGACAGATCAGAAATTGACAAAGTATAAAGTTGGTCCTTTGCCATAGCTCATTTGAGAAACACAGCTATAGATCATAAGAGTTATGGAAGAAGAGTCAGGATGAAAAGTGGAGGTTACGATGTAGCTCAAGCATTAACACCCTGACCACCCTCCTCCATCTAAGACAGGTTTAGGCCTTCCTTCTCCTATGTTCATTGCTTTGTGCATTAAGAAAATCGAAGATGAATATGACACAGATCTTACCCTCATGGAGTTTTCAGAATAATACAAACCAATATAATAAATGTCATGATATAAGTCAGAGAGTGGTAAATGCCACAAAAAAGAACAAATACTATAAAGTTAAATTGCACCATATAACTTCAATTTGAAAATACATTAAATAGTTTCTATTTCTCAATCAATGTATATTTAGTGTGTATTTCCTCCTCATTCCCAAGCTATTTTAAAACCTTGTTATTGATATCATATTTAAAAGAAATATATTTAAAAGACTCTGTATGCAGCACACATGTAAAGCCTTGTGTACATGTTAACTGTAACAACTGTTTATTTGTATGTCTCTCTCCCAGCCTGAAGTTCCTTGAAGGCAGGAAGTATTTCTTTAGACTCTGTATTGCCCAGCCTGTGACAGTATCTGACATATAGTAGATATTCAATAAATGGTTGTACACTGAGAAGGGAAATACAGGTTGAGACTGAGTCTTGGCATTTGACACCTACAGTAGAAAAAGGCAAAGATAAACTCATTGCAGGGATTAAATCTATATATCAAAACTTCATTCTACAGATAGTTCTACTGGCATAGAAATAGCTTTGGCAGTGTTTTATTTATACAACAAAGATGAAGATATAACTGATTATGACTTGCAGTTCTAATTTCTCAAATATTCTCACCAAAGCTTCCAGCATGGAAAAGTAGATCATTGCCATAATCTTCTCTAAGTGTGATTTCTTCTGGTTTGCTTTGGTTCTGAATAGAGCATTCTGAAACATCAATAGCACTATGGAGAAATACAAGATTGAGGGAAACGTGAACAGAACACAGTGATTCTGCATATACTGAAAAACAAAATCCATTAAAAAACAGGTTTTATTACAAAAATAAAGGAGAATTTGCTCAATAGTATTACTTATAAACATTAGTTTATTATACATGCATATCATCTTCAGGTTGTCAAATCCAACCAGCAATTCTCAATCCTTATTTTTCTCACCATAATCAACAGCATTTGAAATAGATGTTACTCCCTTCCTCATGGAACACGTTCTCCTCTTGACCTCTGCAATAACTACTGACCTCTGCTACACTAGTGTATCTTGATTTTCTTCCTGCCTCATTAATTGCTCCTTTTCCATTTCCTTTATTAGATCTTCCTCAACTCCCAGACTATTAACTAATAGGAATGACTCAATATTCAGTCTTCAGATGGCTCTCGTCCCCCTACTTTCTCTCCTTCCTTCCCCTCTCTTTAAAATCTACACTAATTCCTTTAGGGATCCTTATGACATGGTTAAAGTTCCATCCACGTATTGAGAGAGTCAATTCCTAGGCAGGTTGATAAGAAGTCCGGGTTCCCCAAGGAGGAGAAAGGGGTCTGAGGCTCTCAAGGAGTAGATAGGGGTTTGGAACTCTCAAGGAGGAAGAAAGGACAATTTTTTTTTCTCTCTACATTCCTTAGTCTTAGTCACATAAAATGTTTTTTTCTTTAAGCGGGGAACTGATGATTACACATCAACTCAGTTTAAACTCTGTACTAGGGATTATATCGGAGAAGGCAATGGCACCCCACTCCAGTACTCTTGCCTGGAAAATCCCATGGATGGAGGAGCCTGGTAGGCTGTAGTCCATGGGGTCGCTAAGAGTCGGACACAATTGAGCGATTTCCCTTTCACTTTTCACTTTCATGCATTGGAGAAGGAAATGGCAACCCTCTCTAGTGTTCTTGCCTGGAGAATCCCAGGGATGGGGGAGCCTGGCAGGCTGCCATCTATGGGGTCGCACAGAGTCGGACATGACTGAAGTGACTTAGCAGCAGCAGAAGCGGAGATTATATAACAACAATGTATCCTGCTTGAGAACAGTTTTTCCTTCCTGAAAACCTGACTAATCCTGATATCTTAAAATGTAAATTATGGAAGTGGGTCTAGTAGGATCTTTCTATTGTTAAATTCTAATCCTGTTATCCTAAAGTGTAAATGGTGGGAGTGGGTCTGGTAAAATTTTCACAAACTTGAGATATTCTTATGATTTATTGTAATAACTAATTAAAAAGTATATAATTCCCTTGCTGAAGACTAGTGAGTGGGGCATTCTCAGCCCCCTTCTGATGTCTATGTAAGAAGGTTTCTCTGTCCCTTTTCACTTAAATAAAACTCTGCTGTACAAAAACTCTTGAGTGATCAAGCCTGGTCCCTGGTTCCAGAAGTTAAATCTTCTTTGCAGATCACGAATCTGACACTGTTCACCATAAGCTATCAATACTCATAACTCTCAAATTTATATATCCCATCAAATTTATATATCCCATCAAACATCTTTCCTGAATTTCAGACCCACATATTCAACTACCTACCTGCTCTCTTGGATGTGTAACAGTCTCTTATGTCCAAAACCTAATTTACTTTCCTTTTCCTTGCCCCTTTAAGCTTGCCATTCTCTAGTTATCCTAATTTTACTAAATGGATAACTCCATTCTCATACCAGAAATCATACAGTCAACCTCACTTCTCTCTTTCTCTTAAAGCCATATCCAATCTTTAGCAAATACCATCTGGGTAAAATGAAGACTAAAAGCTGATCACAGAGACTGCCATCTCTCATCTAATTTCTTACTGCGATAATTTTTTCACAGGCTCTCTGCTTCCTCCCTTCCCCCCTTATAGTAAGTAGCCAGAGGGAAGCATGTTGAAGTCAAGTCAGATCCAGTCACTTAATCTGTTCAAAACCGGCCTGTGCTCCCCATCTGAGTAAAAGTCCTTATTATAGCCTACAACACCCTCTGTCATCTGCACCCCAGCTAATTCTCTGACCTCATATCCTACCACTTGGGCCTTTCATTTACTCCACTCCAGATTCACTTGCCTCCTTGCTGTTCTTTGAACAGATCCAACACGCTCCACCTTAGAGTTTTTTCATTTGATTCATGTGGAACTTCCTTCCCCACATTACTGAATAATTTGTTCTTCATTTCTTTCAGGTTTCTGTTCAGAGCTTATCAGTAAAGGCTTTCTTGAACTTTCTGATACTTTATTTTCTATTTCTCTCCATAATGTTGATCATCTCCTAGTATATTGTGTATTTACTTGTTTGTTTTATTATCTGTCACTCCCCAACTAAAACATGAGATTCATATAACCAGGAAAAGTGTTGGTGCTTGGCATATGGAAGGCACTTAACAAATATTGAATGAATGACTGTACTGTTAATATTGCAAACTATATTCAGCAAACATAATGATACATTTTTGGTGTTCTACTTTGAAATTTCACACTAAATGTAAGTCTTTGTCAACTACATGAGTAATTCAGCTATTAACTATGTTCTATTTGTGTTCGTGAAATCTGAAAATGTAAATAATAAATTACCAGGAAAATCAAATTGAAGGAAAAGAAATAAAATAATTTACTTCATAGTCTGGGTGTCAAAATCATGAAATTCTTCGGGCAATGTGATAGAACTGTATGCCGCTTCAAAACTCTCCTTTGGAAGGTCAACCAATCCTGAAAACGATTAAAAAAAAAATGAAACCGAAAAAACCCCACATTCAATAAACTAAGTCTCTGCTTTCTCTCACTACACTGTTTAGTCTCTTAACTCATTTCCCTGTATCTGCTCCTACCCCTCTTCAGTTCATTTTCTACAAATGGCCAGAGTGATATATTAAATATTCAATTAGGTCTGATCACCCTCAAAATGACTCAGTGACTTCCCTAGTGCACTTAAATAAAATTTAAATTTCTAAACAGGGCCCTGCACCCCTACAAAATCTATAGGCATGATATAACAACACTTTGCGTTACTCCACTCCAAACGTACTGGTCTTTTTGCTCTCTGAATGAGTCAAGCACTTTACTACAAGAGCTTTGTTCTTGCAGTTCTCTCTGTCCAGAATGCTATTTCTTTAGGGATGTCTTATATGGCTGGATACTTCTCATTCTTCAAGTCTAAGGTTAAATTCTATCTACTCAGAAATGCTTTTCCCAACTTGCCTAACTAAAATATATGTCTGTTATTTTCTGTGGTAGTACTCTTTATATTCCTTCATAGCACAATCTATAAGTATTACAATAATTTTAAAAATATCTTTTTCATTATCTGATTTCCTCACTATTATACTATCTTGTCTTTGTACACCAGAACCTAACATAGTGTTTCACACAAAGTATGAGCTCAATAAATATTTATGCAATATATAAGTGAACCACATTTGATATGATTATAACTCTATCTAGAGGTTCTACAAATATTTTAAATAAAGAAAAAAAACAAACCTTGTCAATCTTGATTCACTAATACTAATTGAGGGAACACTATTTACATGGGACTGAGACAAGTACTATAAGTGATTCAGAAAATAAATATCACAAAGATATTGCCTTCAAGGGGCTTGCAGACTCGTGTGAGGCAAGGTCTGTACTTAAATAAACACAATACAAGGTGGAAAATGATGAAAGTCTTAAAATTAAATTGAAAGTTGAAGACATTCTATGTATGACACATATAAATCTCGAGCACTTTGGAATGCCTAGAGATTGTCTATAATATTTCATAAGTAGTGTGTTATTTAAGAGTCTTCAGAATTCTGAAAACAATGACAATTATTGATACCTAGGTTCTATCAATACATTATTTCTAATTTATCTCATAAAGGCAAAAATAGATATGGCAAACAAAGAAACCCATTAAAACTGAATATCAGAGTTTCATATACAACTGTGGTAGCTTTAATATATTTCTTATACAACTGTGGTAGCTTTAAATATACTTCTTATGTAAATATGCAAGAACATTTCAAGTTTTTGAAAGTATAACCTCTTGCCGCAAACACAGTAAAAGAGCAAGGAAAATAATATAATTTGTTCTTAACCATGGAAACTAAGTTTCAGTCAAAAGGAAGTTTTCCATTCATTATACCCACCCTGGAATTATAGAGTATCAACAATTAATAGAGCCCACCCAAACTAAAAATGCAAAAGGGAAAAAAACAAGTGAGACACATCAATAACGCACTTATACCTGGGCGAAATGTCATCTTCATTTTAAGGAAGGCTTCACTGCAATCTGCCAAAAGATATTTTGCCTTCCTATTATAGATTCGAACAACTCCCAAAAGAAGGTGTCCTGAAGTTCGCAGTGCAATTTTCACCTTTCAATAATTTTTAAAGTATTAGAATATTAAAAATTAGATTTATAAACTCTGTTCTTTGAAACTTATAAAATCATAAGAATTTCTTCTCTTTAAAAAGCAGATATTTTGTATTCTTATTTAAAGTAAATCATTTAACTTTTACCTCACCTTGTAAAATGATTAACTTTTTTATTCAGTGAAGACAATCTAATGTGGCATTTAAATGAAATATGCTATTGTTGATTTTATGAAAACAACATAAACTTTGCAGTCAGGCAGACTTGGGTTCAAGCCTTGGCTCAATTGCTGACGCTAAGTCATTTAACCTTCCTGAACTTCATTTACTAATAATGACTACAATTTATTATACACTTGTTTTGTGCCAGGAATTATCCTAAGAGCTTTTCATACATCAGTTTATTTGACAACAACCTCTGTTTACAGAAGAAAAAACTGAGACTCTGATGTGATAAACAGCATGCCTAAGTAACAAAACTATTAAGTGATGGAGCAGAAATTAAATTTGACCAACTCAGAAGTTCATGCTCTTAAATACCACATTCACTGAGGTAAAGCAAACTAAAAAAAATTAAAGTCTAGCCCAGTGCCTGGCACATAGTAAATTTTCAATATATAATTGAATATATTATATATTGAATATATAATCCATAAGTCATCCTCTTAAGAAGTAAAATACCTAACCTATACAAATATTAAAATAATATTTTAATGTAAATTATAGTAACTTGTAACTGTTTTATAATGAATATAGTGCTTTGTTTAATGTTTTCACATACATTTTTATTTATACTCAATCCTCCTTTCCTTCTACTCTCCCTATTCATTCACTCATTATTTTTCTAAGAAATATTCACTTGGTACCTACTATGTAATATAATATTTTGTTAGTGAATAAGAAACAATCACAAAATAGTTATAAAGCATGGCCTTTATCCTTCAGGATCCAATCTATTTATGATAAACATATTAAAAAGTGAATTACCAACAGAAGCCAATACATGTTTATTTTCAGATGATAAATGCTTAGGAATTAAAAAAAAAGAAGACCATTTAAGTAGTAAAACTTCCTAGGAAATACATTGCATGGTATAATGTCTTTTAATTCCTTTCCTCTCCATATGTCAAAGTAAATACATCCTATAATTTTAATCAATAACATACCTTAGGAGAAAGAATTTTTTCAATGGTTATCTCTAGATTACATTCAAATACATGGGCCTTTGTGAGTTTCTTCTCCCAGTGAGCTGCAAGCCAGATTTTGGCCAATGGCCCTCGCTTACTCATGAGCACATGTGTGTAGAACATGATGCCTGTATTCCTTAGTAATATTTAATGAACTAGAGAGAATATGAAAAGATATTTAAATTTGAATATAAAACACTTTTAGTGCTATTTTACAGTAAGCAAAACCATTTCTCATTAATTCTATAGCATATTAACTTCTAATAGATTACTCAATTCAAATTACTTTCTTGTAAAAAGAAACTGCTTTAAAATACAAAACTATAAACTAATGACAGAACTCTATTAATAAACTGTGTATAGCACCTGGTTTAAATGTATTCTGATCACTGAGCATTTCTTACATTTTACATATAATATATAAAGGATTTGAATTCTAAGAGCTTGGCAGGTTACAGTCCATAGGGTCACAAAGAGTCAAACAGGATTGAAGCAGCTTAGCAGCAGCAGCAGCATAATCAAATAAAGAACCCGCCTGCAATGCAGGAGGCATAAGAGATGCAGGTTCAATCCCTGGGTCGGGAAGATACNCTTCAAATGTGTATATCTTTCCTTTTCTCCTTTGCCTTTCCCTTCTCTTCTTTTCATAGGTATTTGTAAGGCTTCCTTAGACAACCATTTTGCCTTTTTTGCATTTCTTTTTCTTGGGGATGGTCTTGATCACTGCCTCCTGTATGTCATGAACCTCCATCCATTGTTCTTCAGGCACTCTATCAGATCTAATCCCTTGAATTTATTTGTCACTTCCACTGTATAATTGTAAGGGATTTGATTTAGGTCATAACTGAATAGTCTAGTGGTTTTCCCTACTTTCTTCATTTCAGCCTGAATTTGACAATAAGAAGTTCATGAACCGACCCACAGTCAGCTCCTGGTCTTGTTTTTCCTGACTGTATAGAGCTTCTCCATCTTTGGTTGCAAAGAATATGATCAATCTGATTTTGGTATTGACCATCTGGTAATGTCCATGTGTAGAGTCTTCTCTTGTGTTGCTGGAAGAGGGTGTTTACTATGACAGTGCATTCTCTTGGCAAAAGTCTATTAGCCTTTGCCCTGCTTCATTTTGTACTATAAGGCCAAATCTGCCTGTTACTCCAGGTATTTCTTGACTTCCTACTTTTGCATTCCAGTCCCCTATGATGAAAAGGACATTTTTGGGGGGTGTTAGTCCTAGAAGGTCTTGTATATCTTCATAGAACTGTTCAACTTCAGCTTTTTTGGCATTACTGGTCGGGGCATAGACTTGGATTACTGTGATATTGAATGGTTTGTCTTGAAAACAAACAGAAGATGTGTATAAGAGACAGGCTTCACGCAATGCACACAGCAAGTGCAGAGTGCCGTGGACGACAAAGCGGGACGACTTCCATCTGGGTGGGGGTCTCACAGAGAGGGGGCTGTGGGAGCAGATGACCTCGGCCCAGGAGGGTTTCTGCCTCTGAGAAGAGGCCTGTTTGCTGGAGCACTAAACAGGCGGACAGAGCAGCCTGGATNTGAAAGCTACTCCATTTCTTCTAAGGGATTCTTACCCACAGTAGCAGATATAATGATCATCTGAGTTAAATTCACTCATTCTATTCCATTTTAGTTCGCTGATTTCTAAAATGTTGATGTTCACTCTGGCCATCTCCTGTTTGACTACTTCTTATTTGCCTTGATTCATGGACCTAACATTCCAGATTCTTATGCAATATTGCTCTTTACAGCATCAGACTTTATTTCCATCACCAGTCACATCCACAACTGGGTCTTGTTTTAGCTTTGGCTTCATCTCTTCATTCTTCCTGAGTTATTTGTCCACTGTTCTCCAGTAGCATATTGGGTACCTACCGACCTGGGGAGTTCATTTTTCAGTGACTTATCTTTTTGCTTTTTCACACTGTTCATGGGGTTCTCAAGGCAAGAATACTGAAGTGGTTTGCCATTCCCTTCTCCAGTAAACCACGTTTTGTCAGAACTCTCCACCATGACCTGTCCATCTTGGGTGACCCTACACAGCATGGCTCATAGTTTCATTGAGTTAGACAAGGGTGTGGTCCATGTGATTAGATTGGTTAGTTTTCTGTGTTTGTGGTTTCATCTGTCTGTCCTCTGATGGAGGATAAGAGGCTTATGGAAGCTTCCTGATGGGAGAGACTGACTGAGGGGGAAACTACGTCCTGTTCTGATGGGCGGGGCCATGCTAGGTAAATCTTTAATCCAATTATCTGTCGGAGGGTGGAGCTGTGTTCCCTCCCTGTTATTTGACCTGAGTTCAAACTATGGTGGAGGTAATGAAGATAATCAGTGACCTCCTTCTTAAGGTTCCATGCAGGCACTACTGCACTCAGTGCCCCCAACCCTGCAGCCCGCCACTGCTGGCCCGTACCTCCTCAAGAGACACTCACAGTTCTGTCTCAGTCTCTGTGGGGTCTCTGGGTCCTGGTGTGCACAAGGTATGTCTGAGCCCTCTGAGCGTCTCTGGTGGGTATGGAGTTTGATTCTAAATGTGATTTCACCCCTCCTACCATCTTGCTGGGTCTTCTCTTTTGCCCTTGGACGTGGGGCATCTCCTTTGCCCTTGAATGTGGGGTATCACAAGGTAGTTAATAATTCCCCTCCTTTTGTGATGAGGAAGTGGCCCGGAGAGGAAAAGCGAGGGGTACAGGATCACATAGTTGGGAATGGTTTCACTCCCCTTTTCCCACTTCAGGGAACCACGTCACAATGACCACTCAGGCAGACCTCTGGGAGATGTCCTTGATGCTAACTTCTTAATATCAATCCATAATCAAGCCCATCTGGAGAAGGCAATGGCACCCTACTCCACTACTCTTGCCTGGAAAATCCCATGGATGGAGGAGCCTGGTGGGCTGCAGCCCATGGGGTCGCTAAGTTTGGACATGACTGAGCAACTTCACTTTCACTTTTCACTTTCACCCATTGGAGAAGGAAATGGCAACCCATGCCAGTGTTTTTGCCTGGAGAATCCCAGGGACAGGGGAGCTTGGTGGGCTGCCATCTCTGGGGTTGCATAGAGTCAGACACGACTGAAGCGACTTAGCAGCAGCAGCAGCAATCAAGCCCATCACTTTACCTTCAAATAGGATTTTATTCATTTCTCACTGTCTCTACCCTCTCTACCACTTCCCTGCTAAAGAAGCTGTAACAGCTTCCTCTGCAATCTCCCTCCTGTCACTTGCCTCCCTTGAGCCCATTGCCCACACTGCAGCCAGAGCAGTCTCCCCTTGTAAAGCTCTTTAAGTCTTCCTGTTGCTCTTAGAATAAAACCAAACACCTTCCTGACAACTACAGGGTCCTGCATAGCTTCCCCCTTACTTATTATTCTAGCTTCACGTTCTATGAGTTGATTTATCCTGACCACAGTGAATCTTCAGTTTCAGGGTCCTTGCTTGCCTGGGCCCCTCCAAGGTCCTGGGAGAACACAGCAATATGTTCAGCAGGGTATATGTTTTTATAAACACTGCAGAAGTAAGATATTTAACTATAATCCTTTAAGATGATTGTCTTTCAACTCTCCCTCTGTCATAATATATTGCTCCAATGCAGTACTGGAAGGATGCAGCTAAGACAGAGTTGAGTTAGGTTTACATTAGTTTAGATTCAGAGGTGTTGCGGACTGAATGTTGTGTCCCCCAAAATTCATATGTTGAAATCCTAATCTCCAATGTGATGGTACTGAGAGATGGGGCACTTGGGAGGTAATTAGGTCATGAGGGCTCCATGTTGATGGGTTAATAATGTGGGATTAGTTCCCTTATAAAGGAAACCTTTCAACCTTTCTGCCATGTGAGGACACAACAAGACAGCTGTCTGTGGAACAGGAAACAGGTTCTCACCAGACACTAAGTCTGCTGGCAACTCGATCCTGGACTTCCCAGCCTCCAGAACTGAGAAACAAATGTTTGTTGTTTAGCCACCAGGTCTGTGGCAGTCTTTTGTAGTGGCCCAAACAGACGAAGACAAGAACCATTTATACGGTTCGCAGTCCCTTTCATCTGCAGTTGGGTCACTGCTGTCCATCCCAGTGCAGGAATGCCTTCCAGGAATACTCCTATTGTCCACTGTGCCGACTCGTCCTGCACTGTGACAAGAAGGCTAAGGGCCACAGGCTATAGTAGCGCCCATCATCAGGGGTGTGTACAAAATGGGTGGGGAAGAGATTTGAAATGCACAGTACCAGAGCTAGTCTATAGAAAATTCTGTTGATCATCAGATGTATTAAACTATATGCAGAAGATTTGGTTCCTAACAAAGCCCGGTTAGGAAACGGCAACCCACTCCAAGAGTCACTTGCCTCCCTTGGGCCCATTTAAGATCATTGTCTTTCAACTTTCCCTCCGTCATAATATATTGTGCCTGGGGAATTCCATGCGCGGAGGAGCCCAGTGGGGGTCCCAAAGGGTCGGACATGACTGAGCAGACATACATGCATGCAAAGTCCAGGAGTGTATCTGGCAGTGCAGCTTATACAATTATAAATGTCCTGCATGTTTCTTCCTCCTTTCTAATAGAAATGGAATGAACTAAAAGATATCAAAGTCCTGTGTTTGTAGGGATATGGAGAACTGTAAACAGCAAGCATGTCTATGAGGAAATTTGAGTGTTTTATAATCTCATTGTGTTGGGTTATGCCTCACTTAGCATTTCTGTCCTAGCAATGTCTTACAAATGAAGTGACCTGTAGATCACACAAAAATGGTAGAGTAGTCCTTCCATATCCACAGGTTCTGCATCTGTGGATTCAATTAACCTCAGCAAAATATTTGAAAAAAAAAAAAATTTCAGAAATTTCCAAAAGCCAACAGCCATACAGTGACAACTATTTACATAGCATTTACATTGTGTTAGATATTATAAGTAATCTAGAGATTATTTAAAATATGGGGGTGTATGAGTAGGTTATATGCAAATACTATGTCCTTTTACATAAAGGACCTGAGCATCTGTGGATTTTGGTATCTGCAGGGATTTGCCCTGCAGATTGTTGTTCTTTAGTCACTAGTTCAGTTCAGTTCAGTTCAGTCGCTCAGTCGTGTCCGACTCTTTGCGACCCCATGAATTGCAGCACGCTAGGCCTCCCTGTTCATCACCATCTCTCGGAGTTCACTCAGACTCACGTCCATCGAGTCCGTGATGCCATCCAGCCATCTCATCCTCGGTTGTCCCCTTCTCCTCCTGTCCCCAATCCCTCCCAGCATCAGAGTCTTTTCCAATGAGTCAACTCTTCTCATGAGGTGGCCAAAGTCCTGGAGTTTCAGTTTTAGCATCATTCCTTCCAAAGAAATCCCAGGGTTGATCTCCTTCAGAATGGACTGGTTGGATCTCCTTGCAGTCCAAGGGACTCTAAAAAGATCATACATCATGACCAAGTGGGCTTTGTTCTAGGGATGCAAGGATTCTTCAATATCCGCAAGTCAGTCAATGTAACACACCACATTAACAAATTGAAAAATAAAAGCCATATGATTATCTCAATAGATATAGAGAAAGCCTTTGACAAAATTCAACATCCATTTATGATAAAAACCCTACAGAAAGCAGGAATAGAAGGAACATACCTCAACATAATAAAAGCTATATATGACAAACCCACAGCAAACATTATCCTCAATGGTGAAAAATTGAAAGCATTTCCCTTAAAGTCAAGAACAAGACAAGGGTGCCCACTCTCACCACTACTAGTCAACATAGTTGTGGAAGTTTTTGCCACAGCAATCAGAGCAAAATAAGAAATAAAAGGAATCCAGATTGGAAAAAAGAAGTAAAACTCTCACTGTTTGGAGATGATATGATTCTCTATATAGGAAGCCCTAAAGACACTTCCAGAAAATATCATTACTAGAGCTAATCAATGAATATAGTAAAGTTGCAGGATATAAAATCAACACACAGAAATCCCTTGCATTCCTATACACTAATAATGAGAAAATAGAGAAATTAAGGAAACAATTTCATTCACCATTGCAACGAAAAGAATAAAATACTTAGGGATATATCTACCTAAAGAAACAAAAGACCTATATATAGAAAAGTATAAAACACTGATGAAAGAAATCAAAGAGCACACTAATAGATGGAGAAATATACTGTGTTCATGGATTGGAAGAATCAATGTAGTGAAAACAAGTATACTATCCAAAGCAACCTATAGATTCAATGCAATCCCTATTAAGCTACCAATGGTATTTTTCACAGAGCTAGAACAAATAATTTCACAATTTGTATGGAAATACAAAAAAACCTCAAAAGCCAAAACAATCTTGAGAAAGAAGAATGGAACTGGAGGAATCAACCTACCTGACTCAGACTATACTACAAATTTATGGTCATGAAGGCAGTATGGTCCTGACACAAAAACAGAAACCTAGATCAATGGAATAAAATAGAAAGCCCAGAGATAAATCCATGCACCTAAGGTCCATCTAGTGAAGGCTATGGTTTTTCCTGTGGTCATGTATAGATGTGAGAGTTGAACTGTGCAGAAGGCTGAGCACCGAAGAATTGATGCTTTTGAACTGTGGTGTTGGAGAAGACTCTTGAGAGTCCCTTGGACTGCAAGGAGATCCAACCAGTCCATTCTGAAGGAGATCAGCCATTCTGAAGGAGATCAGC
>SJYV01054924.1:494953-521493 GCA_006410875.1 Neotragus pygmaeus
CATCTCTTTCAGAATTTTCCACAGTTTATTGTGATCCACACAGTCAAAGGCTTTGGCATAGTCAATAAAGCAGAAATAGATGTTTTTCTGGAACTCTCTTGCTTTTTCCATGATCCAGCAGATGTTGGCCATTTGATCTCTGGTTCCTCTGCCTTTTCTAAAACCAGCTTGAACATCAGGGAGTTCACGGTTCATGTATTGCTGAAGCCTGGCTTGGAGAATTTTGAGCATTACTTTACTAGCACGTGAGATGAGTGCAATTGTGCGGTAGTTTGAGCATTCTTTTGCATTGCCTTTCTTTGGAATTGGAATGAAAACTGACCTTTTCCAGTCCTGTGGCCACTGCTGAGTTTTCCAAATGTGCTGGCATATTGAGTGCAGCACTTTCACAGCATCATCTTTCAGGATTTGAAATAGCTCAACTGGAATTCTATCACCTCCACTAGCTGTGTTGGTAGTGATGCTTTCTAAGGCCCACTTGACTTCACATTCCAAGATGTCTGGCTCAGAGGAGCAAATGGAGGCAAGAAAAGTTATGTTATTTGCTTAAGGGCATAGGACTAATATATAGCAGACCTGGGATTCAAATCCAGGCATGCTGGTGTCATGGCCCTTACTCAATTACTGCATTATACTTCCTGTGTATTGACAATGATGATGAAGGGGAAGAGGTAGAAGAAGAAGAGCCCGAGGAGAGAACAAACCTACCTTATACTAACCTGCTATGATGTGCCCAGATGTCAAAGGTTGAGCTGATCCAACAGATTCCCTTTCTATAGACTTCAATGCAGAGAAATAGCAGGACCATGAAATCTTTAGCAATGGAAGTGGATAAACAAAAAAATGCAGAAAGAAGACNAACAAACCTACCTTATACTAACCTGCTATGATGTGCCCAGATGTCAAAGGTTGAGCTGATCCAACAGATTCCCTTTCTATAGACTTCAATGCAGAGAAATAGCAGGACCATGAAATCTTTAGCAATGGAAGTGGATAAACAAAAAAATGCAGAAAGAAGACCAGAAAGTAAAGCCCAAACATAGTTAAAGGAAGCCAAAGCCGGGAAGTAAGACAGATGGCAGAACAGCCCCCGGGCCTGGGTTCTCAGCCTTCCCTTGAGGATTTGGGACTGGTGGAAATTCAGTTCCCCAACCCCAACTTGGAGGCTCCTTTCAGCAGGCCTAGGTGAACCTGGGTATCCCCGTTCCTAGAGTGCACCCTAGGAGCTTCGGGGGGATGGTGGAGACTGATGAGGACCCACTCTGATGCAGTGAGGAAGCCAGTTGTTGAGAGAGAATAGAGTGTGTTTGTCACAGTGGTGCTTGCCAGACTGTCGTCCACACCTCACATTTCCCAGCCAGCTCCCTCCCCCGGCTGGGACACACCATGTGACTAATTCTAGCCAATGGGCTATGGGCAAAAGGGACACATGTCACCACCCGGTTAAAATGTGGAAGAGACAGTGTGTGACTCTCCAAATGTATCTTCCCTGCTGTAGCATCTGATGACATCGCAGATGATGGCTGGGTCCCTGAGCATGAGCACCTTCCCTGACACACACACCCTGCCCCTCACCGGAGTGTAGGACATGTAGTGTGAGCCAGGGAGGGACCATGGTTGGGCTGAGGTTTTGAGATCTCAAGGTTGGTTTGTCATAGCAGCAGAGCTGAACACACCTCTTAGGAATACATTGAATGAAACACAGTAATGCTGGAGTGACGAGCCAACTCTTGTAGACCCAGACCTACCCTTCACCTCCTAGAGTTTCTTCTGTTGGATTTTGTATGAGATTCTGCTTATGATTCTGCCTGAGTCTATAATAAGCCCCACCTAGTCCTTGCAGCTGGTATATCACACTGGAAACCTATCCAGTCTTACACCGAGTGGCGGCTTTAAAACACGTGTGCAAGTTTTTGATGTTCTTCCCATCAAGACATGGTCTAATTCTCTTCTTCTTGCATGTGAGCTGGTGCCTGGCTTCTCCTGCAAAGGATACAATGGATGTGACACTATATGACCTCCAAGGCTGGGTCATCAAGGCTATACAGCTTCCTCTTGACTCTTCAGATGCTCGTTCTTGGCACCTGCCACTATGCTGTGAGGTAGCTCAGGCCACAGGGAGTGTTCATGGGTAGGTGTTCCAGCTGACAGTCCCAGCTAAAATCCCAGGTAACAGCCCACATCCACTGCCAGACATGTGAATAAGCCTTTGGAATGAATCAAGCTGGACACCATATGACTGCAGCCACTTGAAAGACCAAAAGCAAGAGCTCCCCACCTGAGCCCAGTCCATCCCCAGAACCATGGGAAGTGTGATTTACTGCAATGATGAGTGGTTGTTGCAATAATAAAATGATCCTGTTTTCAGTTTGGGAGCATTTTGTTACACACCAGTACACAGCCAGAACACACTCTGCAAGATTGTCACACCTGGCCCAGGGCTGGATGCTAGCAGCAAGTAAAGACGAGCCTCTGATCGTTTCTAGTGAAATCACAGTGTGAGCCCTGAACTGCCTGTCCTGACAATAAGTATCAAATCTTGTACTGTTCTGCTCCTAGTTTTAGCTTCTGATCTCGTCAGTCCTTTTCCCGTCTGTGCCCCCTTCTCTCCTCACCCTTGGATGCGAGGCTTGGGTATATAGTCCTGTTTTTGCTGTCTCAGCAGAGAAAACCCTCGATTTTCCTTCATGATCCCGATCCCCAGGCTCCCTCTGGTGTGCACTGGCTGGCTTGGACAAACATGATCTGTAACCCTGCCCTCTGGGAACCCACACTGAGGATGTCGTTTCCACTCCCCCAGCATCTGGGCTCAGTCTGAGTTTCTTCTGACCTGGGATCAGAAATTGAACGTTGATTCCAGAGGTGGGATTTCAAAAACAACAAATACCCCAGCAGAGGGGCAGGTTTATCTTCCCAGTTTAGTGGAGAGGGGATTGGCAGATGGTTTTGGATTGAGGGGCCAGCTGTGGGAAGTTGAGAGAGGCAAAAGGGGCTAGTGGTTGGCACTGGGCATGGGAAGCAAATGTCATTGTTACTTTGTATGGTCAGGCAGATATTTCTCCTGATGATGGTTGCTAACAAGCTTGTCTATTTGTAATAGTCATAGTTTCACAAATCAGTATATTTGTGATTATACAGTAATAATAATGTTATCATTTATTAGCCTTTACAATGCCAATGGCTGTGTAAGGTGGGTTATATGCATTCTATTATACAATATGTATATTAATCCCATGAGCTAGATACTATTTTTATCCCTTCTTTTATAAATGAGATTACTGAGTCTCAGAGAGGTTGAGTAACTCATCTAAGATCAAAAAGTAAGTAAATGGTGGAGCTGAAAAGAAACTCAGGTTAACAACTACATAAGTAGGAATATGTAAGTTAAAGTCACAATGTAACACCATTTCTCACTCAGTACATTGGCAAAAATTAAGAAGATTGATAATACCAAGTGTTGCTGAGAACATGGAGCAACAGGAGCTCTTGGACACAGCTTGTGGGAGTGTAAGCAAATGCCCTACTTTGGAAAATGCATTTCTTGTAAACTTATTCACATACCTCCGATTCAACTCTTTGCTACGCAGGTATCTGTCGCTTTTCTAAAGTTCACTTGACTCCATTTCACTTTTATGAGAGATCTACATTTGTAACTGTTTTTGTGAATTGAAAGAGAGCCCAAGTTGATTTTCACTTTTACAAAAATGAACGAAAAGTGAAACTGATGTTCAGTGTTTGATCTGGGGCGAGCTGTTACAGAGGCAGCAAACACCCTGGGGAGGGGCAGCAGGGGGCAGGGGGTACTGGGGCCACCAAGCTCCTTCCCCAAGAATTTCCCTAGAAAGTGCACTTCCCCAGAAACTGCACTCAGCATCTCTGCGCCAGGCCACCATAGCTTTTGTCTGGCTTTGACCTGTGTCTGTGCTTTATCTCATTTTGTGCCTCTGTTAGCAAGATCTGTCCTAGGGTAACTGTTTCTTCACTTTACACAGTTTCAGCTTGTGAGATGTTTCATAGGAGCACTCTACTTTTGGGTAGTGGGGAAAACCTGTATATCCTAGGGACACTGTGCTTATGTACATGAACAGACGTGATCTCAAAGCATTGGTAATGATAGCCCAAAGTTGAAAACTGTGTCAGTCAGAGACAGGCAGGAGACAGAAACCACCCTAGTTATTTTAACAGAGAGAATTTAATATGGAGAATTGCTAACCAAGTATAAAGTTGTTAACTGGATGACCAAAAGGTTATAAAAAGATCTCTAAGATAGGATGAAAGTAGCACTTGCAGGAAGCATCTACCATACCCAGGCCTGAGGGAACAAAGAGGCTGAGATGATCACAACTGGAAAATCATAAAGCAGAAGATGTGCAGTACTCCACTCAGGTATCTGAGAAAGGAGGTGTGCTCAGCTGGGGCTCAAATCTTGGAAAGCAGGGTGGGGCTGGGAGGGCAGAAACTCAGACTTCAAGGGAGGAGATTCTGGCTGGAGCTCTTGGCTCTGCAGTTGGGGGAAGTGACCCATGCAGCTGAACCTAGAGCCCTGAGAAGGGGTTGCTGACTGGTGCCACAGAAGGAATTGCTGCTGTGAGGTGAAGGAGCATTGATGGGTGATGCTCATGGGAGCAGGAAGGCCACCGGAGAAGCTAAAGAAAAGAGATGAAGAAGCAAGTCTTTTCTCCCTCCTCCAGCCCTGCGGTGTCCCTCTAGCTCACCCTGCTTATTGGCAAAGTCTAACCAGCTCCAGCCCCAGCATTACAGAGCAGGTAATTTTTAAATTTATTTATTTTTAAATGTGGTGAAATAGAACATAAGATAAATATCATTTTAATCATCTTAAGGTGTATAGTGGCATCAAATACAGTCATGCTGTTATACCACCATCACCATCATCCATCCACAGAACTTCTCTCATTTGGCAACACCGAAGCACGGTGACCCTTAAATGACTCCCTGCTCCCCAACTCCTGACAACCAGAACTACCTTCTGTCTCCATGAATCTGACTACTCTAGGTACCTCGTGGGAGTAGAATCATACTGTATTTGTCCTTTTGTGATTGACTTATTTCACTTAGCATTATGTCTTCAAGTTTCACCTGTTATAGCAGTGCTGAAATTTCCTTCCATTTTAAGGCTGACTAATGTTCCATTGTATGTATGTGCCACATTTCGTTTATGCATTCAGTCATTGATAGAGTACAACTTTTTGTACTATCAAATACTGTATAGAAACAGCCCCCAGGTTAGTCTGATTATAGACATTGTATATATAATACAACCCCCACCTCCCCCCCCCCCAACCCTTTGCCTCTTTATGCAACGGGCTTACTTTTTCAAAGCCATTAAAAACAATATCCTAACAACATGCCAGAAGATTTTCAAAAACAAAAAAAGACAGAGGATAATTGGACCATCTTAACACCAGGACTTTATTTTCACCTGTTCCATTTAAAAGTCTTTCTTATAGGCAGATATAATTTTTCAAAGTTATGACTCCATCCCATACAGTTGAGGGTTCTGCCACTTCACACATCTTGTTGCCTGCCAAACAGGGTTGGCGTTGCTATCCCTGAATGAGGGAAAAAGCAATTGTTTTTCTTGATTTCTCTTCTTTGTTTCTTTGACCATCTGGACTGTTTTGGTTGCAAGTGAGGGGGAACGCTACTCAAATCAGGTTAAGCAAAAACAAACTGGTGCCTGAGTTCATAGGTGGTAGTGGTGGAATTTTCTGGTTTTTTGCTCTGGACAGACAACAGGAGTGACTCACAGAACTAGAGTCTGGAACCAGGGACTAAAGAGAGTCAGCACCCTTTTGGCCTGCCCGTCTCTTGAACGACCCTCTCTGCTTCTCTTTGATCAGCCTCTTTCTTTCCTAGTGCAGGCAGGTCTGTCACCTCACAGTAATCCTGGCCACTGGCAGCCCCAGCTTTGCAACTTCAGAAGAACAAGTATCAAGAGGGTAATGCCAGAGAAGGTTTGTGATTGGCTCTGTGGAGTCACATGGGCCACCCATTGGGCCAATCATGTTGTTAGGATGATGATGAACTGTAATTGGCCAAGCCTGGTCACATGCTGATCCCTATGGCCAGGGTGGTTGTAGGGCCTGTTGCTTTCAGATAAAGGGAAATAAAAGGCCTGAAAACAACTGTCAAGTCACTTCATGGGGTTCTGTTTTTCACCATGGCAACACTGGATAAACACCCTGGCACACTGAGTTCTTTCTTTGTTTTAATAATCACCTTGTGAGAAATTCCCAAGAATAGGATTAGAACCATGGTGCTGGCCGGAAGCCATATAACATGTTTCTGTTTCCGAAATGTATTCACATCTCTTAGCTTATTCGTGAAATACTGCTAAGTGACAGGAGAGGAAAGAGTGACCCAGAGAAGCTGAGTGACAGTTTCAGGGACATAGAGTGAATGAGGGCAGGGGTAAATCCAGAGCCTGGACTTCCTNCATTTCTCAGCTCTAAGATTTTGGATTTGAACACAACTGAAGCGACTTAGCAGCAGCAGCAGTATTTGGCATTAGCCTGCCTGAGTTAATTATTTTATCCCTTGTGAGCAATAAAAACACCTCCTCTAATTTCTCCCCCAATAATTCTTTCAGGAAGTGATAGGTCTTAGAACTTAAGAAACCAGACTGAGAAAGGTCACATCTGCAAACACCTGTGATCATGTTCCTGGCGACTTTAAGATTCTTGCTTCATCAAGGAGAGAATTTGGAGACAGAGAGGCAGGGAGGTTAAGAAAGTAAAGTGAGCATTTACTTAAGCAAGAACACACTCTCCGAGGGAAAGCAGGCCCACAGGTGAGGAGATGCTGCCACTTAACGGAGGCTCTGCTTCTTTCTGTGTTCTTTGTACTTCACATGTTTCAGATATTTTGGGCACATGCCAGATCTCATAGATATTCAAGTTTGTGACTGGAGAAACACTTCACAAAGCAGAACAAAACAACGTTCTGTATAATTTCTGCTCCTTTTTCTGTCTGTCAGTCTTTCTGTCCCTCCTTTCTTCTTTGTTTTTCCTATCCTTCGGTTAATACAGCTCACTGTCATTTCCCTTATTTCTTCTTCCCTTCTTCTTAATCTCAAGCCCCACTCTAGGCAGTTAACTTCCTATCCAGAATGACTGCCGCCACAAGGGTGAGCTGGGTTACTGAGGTGGAAAAGGAGAGTTAGGAAGAAAGGAACTGCCTAAAATACACATCACTTATTCTGTCTGTGTTGATTATCATTTTATTCTCTGGGAAATAACCGAAAATTTCTAGCATGACCTTTTTGAAATAATTTAATGAACACTATGTCACTGTGTTTTTCTTTCCTTTTTGCCTTGATCACTAGGAAGCTCAGGGTTAAACTCCACACTCGTAGCAGGACATCTTATTAGCCTAGTTTTTCAGTATAATCACTTGTTCCTTTGGTTGTGCAGCTGTCGTTAGTCTCAGCATCAACTAGTGTGCATTAAGGTGGCTGTATGCCCAATGCCACTCTTGAATCAAGAGCAGAGGTATTGGTATTAGTTGGTATTAGTGACATGTTTGACCACTAGAATGCAGCAGAAGTCATGTTCTGGGACTTGAAATCAGATCATTCACAAGAGGCTTCACAGTTTCCATATAGGCCTCTTAGATTACAAGGGAAAACTACTCATCATGGAAGAAGTCCAACTACTCAGACTTGTAAGCTTTGAGGAAACTGCATGGAGAGAATGCATGAAGGGAGAGAGAGAGAGACCTGTCAGTCTCAGCTATGCCAGTCATTCCAACAATGCTAGACACGTGAATGAAGGAAACACTTTGGTTCTATCCTTGGCGGGTAGGCAGAGGGAAGACTCAAGGAAACCCCCAACAATCTAAGACTCCATATACATGTTGCCCAAGCAATTGAGTGTGTTCAAACCACCCCGGCTGAGATCCCAGGCACTGAGCAGAGATAAGTCATCCTACTGTTTCATTTCCAACTCCTTGATCATACAATTGTATATGGAATAAAATGGTTGATATTTTATGCCATTAAGTCTTGGGGTACTTTGATACAGAGCAATGAATGAATGAAACTTTGACCATATGTTGATCTTACTGTAAACCACTTTTCGTCCTTTTTAGAAGTAGATATTTAACTTCTAAAAGACAATTAGTAGTTTTACTGATAACTATGGAGAAGAATATCCTTCAGGTGCTAATCATTGTCATTTAGGTTTATATTTTTCTTCCTTTAAAACTTGTATATCTTTCTCTAGATTTTAGATTGGCAAGATAGTTTCTTGTGTGAACTTGCAGAAGTTGTTGGTGTTAGAGATAGTTGGCATACAAGAACAAGTTAGTTGCAAATGATGAAGGACAAAAGTCCTTGAATTCAGATATGGGAGAAGGCAGAATCTGAAGAGAAGGAAAGGAGTTAGATAAAGTTAGCAGAATATAAGCTTCTGTTCTCTGGTGGTTGATGATTACTTTTGAATATTTTGTGGTCATCTGTTAATTCTTCAAAATAGCACCTTTTCTTATGCTAATCTTCACTGTAGATTACAGAGGTGAATTTTCAAACTTTCCTCAATTCAAGGAATTTTATAATGGTGTTGTTTAGTTGCTAGGTTATATCCAACTCTTTTGTGACCCCATGCACTGTAGGCCACCAGGCTCCACTGTTCATGGGATTTCCCAGGCAAGAATACTGGAGTGGGTTACCATTTCCTTCTCCAGGTGATCTTCCTGACCCAGGGATTGAACCCTTGTCTCGTGCATTGGCAGGTAGATTCTTTACCACTGAGCTACTAGGGAAACCCTATAATACTGTATGTATTGTTAATTGTATAATGTGTATTAACTGTGTATTGTATAATGTGTATTAATAGTGTATTAATTGTGTGTGTGAAAGTGAAAGTTGCTCAGCTGTGTCTGACTCTTTGCAACTCCATGGACTGTATAGTCCATGGAATTCTCCAGGACAAAATACTGGAGTGGGTAGGCTTCCCCTTCTCCAGGGGATCTTCCCAACCCAGGAATCGAAGCCAGGTTTCCTGCATTACAGGCAGATTCTTTACCAACTGAGCCACAAGGGAAGTGTATTAATTGTATATGATTCTTAAAAAGAGAGAAGTAAGTTGCTTGAATTATGCAAAAGCTTTGTGACAGTCTCTTCTCTATCCCTTTAGTGCCATGTGGTGGCACAGGGAATACATCCCAT
This sequence comes from Neotragus pygmaeus, assembly GCA_006410875.1. NCBI lineage: Eukaryota > Metazoa > Chordata > Mammalia > Artiodactyla > Bovidae > Neotragus > Neotragus pygmaeus. The sequence continues at coordinate 504,141 of SJYV01054924.1, forward strand.
TGAGTTTAACAACCCCTAGTCATGGTATTTGTCATAAACTATGCCAGACTCTCTGGGTAGCACCATGTACGGTTGAATGATGATATACAAGTCCCCATAAAGCAGCTTCTCATTCTTAAAGTTGTTCTGAATGTAGAGACAGTTCTTTTCAGTTGGACAGTTATGATTTTGCAACATGAATACTACAATTGTGGAGCTTACGCAAGTAGTTCTTCTGACACATACAAAAATGAACAAGATATAAGGTATAGTCCATGGACAAATTTTACTCCATCTCCTGATCATTACAGTGGTGAAATATTGCAGTAAATCACAGTCTTTACATCTTCCTTGAGTCTTTTGCAATCTCAGCTATTGCAACTGTATAATGTACATTGATTTCTGCTTGAAATTCAATGGCAGGAAAAGCTGTTGAATCATTTGGCTCCTGACTACTAAGTAAAAAATCTGTCTCCTTTAATAGGTTTATTTTAGATAAGAACACCATCATTGTTATGATCCTGCATCCCTTTCTGTGCCTTTAGGGGCAGGGAGGAAGTTATAAGTGAGGTTTCAGAAGACAATGCAACTGTAGTCTCGCTGTTGCTTTTCTTGACCATCTCTGGAATCTGCAAGGCTGTTGAACAGTCCGCCAGTGAAAGCCACTTAATTATCTACTGCATAGTTATAAATACACAGTACCTTTCTATGTCTCAGAGATCACTATTAATTAAAAGAAAATCTGGTACCCCCCCATTTCAAACTAAAGTCTGTGCTTCAATTACCAAAGGCAAGCACCTTAGTGCTATAATTTTCCACCCAATCGCATCTCATTAGCATTCAATTTTGCTAAAGCCACATGACATAAAAAGTCACTAATAAGCTGCTGCATTTTCTAGGGTATTGGCAAAAAATGAAATCAGATACAACCACATTAATGTTCTGTGATGAGACCTTGCTAATAGGATTAGAAACAGCCAAAAAGATTAGGGGGAAACCATCTGAGAAAGTCACCCCCGGTGTTAAGAGAATCAATTAACCAAGCTCATTTGAGGACAGAAGATGTGCACTGACCAGGGGCTTGTGAAGAAGGCCAGAGGGGCAGAGGGGACAGGATTTATTTTTTTGTTATGGCGGCAATATGGACTTCCAAGTACAGAGTCCAGAAAAGATCCTCTTCATTTCTGTTAATACAAGATAATGACTCAACTGTTTTCAAAATCATTCTGGCTTCCCCACTGACTCCGATTTCTGTGTTATCTAAAAACGGGCTAAACCTGTTTTCCATATTTTCATCTGAGCATTAACCTAATCTGGCCTGTGGCAGTACAATGTACAGAAGTTTTAGACCCATCTTTTAAGTCTCATAGCTGTAAGGGACCTTTGTGGGAAGTGTGGTTCCCTGAAAATATGCAGGAAACAGCTGACATTTATCCCCTCACTAGGGTCATGTTCCTATCCAGTGAAGCTTGTTTGTCCCATTTTTAACCTGGCATGCCCAGGTCCCAAACTTCAATATCTTCGTTGAGTGAAGTTCCTGAAAAATAGAGAAACAGGGCACCAACATTCAATATAGGGTCTTCACGTCTAGAAACCTTTGGCCAGTGAGGATGTATGAGGCTGGGAAAATATACCATCACATGTCAGGAGGGTCCATACAGGGCAAGTTACACTGATGCTGTACAAGTTCATGCTGAAACTTGAATTCTAAAAATAAGAAAGTCAGATTTAAATCTGAATCTCTGATTATATGAGATGGTTGTGATGGTAAATGTAAATAGTTTTGAGCTATCCAGCTGTCAAAGGGAGTCACGTGGTCTGAAAAACTTAAAATTCAATAACAAAATCCACCAACAACACTTCATGGTGATTGCTCAGCCTCATTACAGCAATCAGTACTTGTTGTGAATAGGTATTCAGTCAGGGGCCTTTATATTGTCAGGTCTTTTTTCGGATTCTGGTTTAGTCGTATACTGTCTGGCCTTTTGTGAGTTTGTTTGACCCCACTAAGCCTCATTTCTTTCATCTGTACTAGAAAAATAACAAGAGTGTCTACCTCACAAAGAGCTGTGAAGATTAAATGAGATAGCACATGCAAACAAAACATGTAAACAAAACAATAGCAAGATCTTGAATCAGTTCAGTTCAATTCAGTCACTCAGTCACGTCCAACTCTTTGCATCCCCATGGACTGCAGCACACCAGGCTTCCCTGTCCATCACCAGCTCCGGGAGCTTGATCAAACTCATGTCCATTGATTCAGTGATGCCACCCAACCATCTCATCCTCTATCGTCCTCTTCTCCTCCTGCCTTCAATCTTGCCTAGCATCAGGGTCTTTTCCAGTGAATCAATTCTTCTCATCAGGTGGTTAAAGTATTGGAGTTTCAGCTTCAGCATTAGTCCTTCCAACAAATAATCAAGACCGATTTCCTTTAGGATTGACTGGGTTGATCTCCTTGCAGACCAAGAGACTCTCAAGAGTCTTCTCCAACACCACAGTTCAAAAGCATTAATTCTTCAATGCTTAGCTTTCTTTATGGTCCAACTCTCACATCCATACATGACTACTGAAAAAAACCATAGCTTTGACTAAACGGACTTTTGTCAGCAAAGTAATCTCTCTGCTTTTTAATATGCTGTCTCCAGTACTCTTGCCTGGAAAATCCCATGGACGANAGATTTTCAAAAACAAAAAAAGACAGAGGATAATTGGACCATCTTAACACCAGGACTTTATTTTCACCTGTTCCATTTAAAAGTCTTTCTTATAGGCAGATATAATTTTTCAAAGTTATGACTCCATCCCATACAGTTGAGGGTTCTGCCACTTCACACATCTTGTTGCCTGCCAAACAGGGTTGGCGTTGCTATCCCTGAATGAGGGAAAAAGCAATTGTTTTTCTTGATTTCTCTTCTTTGTTTCTTTGACCATCTGGACTGTTTTGGTTGCAAGTGAGGGGGAACGCTACTCAAATCAGGTTAAGCAAAAACAAACTGGTGCCTGAGTTCATAGGTGGTAGTGGTGGAATTTTCTGGTTTTTTGCTCTGGACAGACAACAGGAGTGACTCACAGAACTAGAGTCTGGAACCAGGGACTAAAGAGAGTCAGCACCCTTTTGGCCTGCCCGTCTCTTGAACGACCCTCTCTGCTTCTCTTTGATCAGCCTCTTTCTTTCCTAGTGCAGGCAGGTCTGTCACCTCACAGTAATCCTGGCCACTGGCAGCCCCAGCTTTGCAACTTCAGAAGAACAAGTATCAAGAGGGTAATGCCAGAGAAGGTTTGTGATTGGCTCTGTGGAGTCACATGGGCCACCCATTGGGCCAATCATGTTGTTAGGATGATGATGAACTGTAATTGGCCAAGCCTGGTCACATGCTGATCCCTATGGCCAGGGTGGTTGTAGGGCCTGTTGCTTTCAGATAAAGGGAAATAAAAGGCCTGAAAACAACTGTCAAGTCACTACATGGGGTTCTGTTTTTCACCATGGCAACACTGGATAAACACCCTGGCACACTGAGTTCTTTCTTTGTTTTAATAATCACCTTGTGAGAAATTCCCAAGAATAGGATTAGAACCATGGTGCCGGCCGGAAGCCATATAACATGTTTCTGTTTCCGAAATGTATTCACATCTCTTAGCTTATTCGTGAAATACTGCTAAGTGACAGGAGAGGAAAGAGTGACCCAGAGAAGCTGAGTGACAGTTTCAGGGACATAGAGTGAATGAGGGCAGGGGTAAATCCAGAGCCTGGACTTCCTGACTCCCATTCCAGTGCTCTCTTTCAACAGCATCACAGTCAAAGTTTAGACTGGTTGGGGGAGGGTTAAAGTCAAGGTCATCTCCGGCCTGTTAAGGGAGGGAACTTCGTCTGCTGTCTACCCCTTGAAGGAGATGGGCCAGGCGCCTGGAGGGAAAGGGTTGGCGGCCCCTGCCTTCAGAGCCTGCTCGAGCTCTGATGGGGGAGGTCCCGCCACTCGACCTGGCATCCTCCCAGGGGACATTCTCTGTGTGGAGCTCCTCCATGATGCTGTGCAGGTGCCTCAGTGTAAGCAGGAGTCTCTGGTCTTGGTCCTGCATCTCAGCCTAGGAGAGAGAAGGAACATGTGAGGCAGCGGCCAGAGCACTGGACATTTCCCAGAAAGACATCTCCTTCACTGTCTAATTGGAGACAAGCCCACAGCCTCACAGAAGCCATGTTTTCACCAAAGCCTCCATTTCTTCATCTGCAAGGTGGAAAGCAAATTACTTGCCTTCCAAGAATCTCTCCCTTGTTTTAGTTCCCAGCAGGACTTTGGGGGCTTTATGATTCCAGAACTGGAGGAAGAGCACCAGACTTTCGTCCATGGAAGTTGTTGGTGCCACTGATTTGTTCTCTCAGCTGCATAGAGTGATAGACATGCTTCCCTGATAGTCAGCTGGGGCTCCTTGGCTGGGCTACAGAGGGGCGTCCTTGTGGAGTCATGTAAATTCCCAGTGGTAGAGGTTAAAGCAGGCTTGACTGGGAGCCTTACCAGTCAGGGACCGGTAAGTGGAGACTCAAAACTCATCTCTTGGCATCATGTGGAGGTGGGGGTTCATTTGGGTCTGGGAGGCCTCTCTACCTACAGGTCATTCCCCCTACCCCCAACCTGTTCTTCCTCCTCATGGGTAGGAGAGAAGTACTTTATCAAATGAAAATCAGTGCTTTGAGTTCAGATACTAAGCAGTCTTAATGTGGGGGTGCAGTGTTTAGGGGAGCACAAGGAGGGAGCAGCACAGAGCCTATAATAAGCTGTAGCTCCTGCCACTGGAGTCCCCTGGACCCATGAGGATCCCTATTGGGCCAACCCCTCCCACCAAGCTGGGACAGGGCTGGGTCCCAGCTGGTCTGTTGCCTGGCAACCCAGGCAGGTCATTTTTGGACAATTCTTTCTGTCCCTGCATCCCACCCTCCCCCCAGCCAGAAGTAGAAGCTCACCTTTTTTTTTTTTTTTTTTTTTTTTTTTTTTAAGTTGTTGAATTGATCAGTCTCTTTTTAATGGCCCTCTTCTTCCTCTTCAGGATGATAAATTTTCCCAGGGTTGAAACAGGCATATTGAGATACAAACCTTGGGTGCCCTCTGGGGTTCCCTCAAACCACCTCCTTCTCTCTCTTGGCTAGTGTCCCCACATACTATGGGGGCATCCTTCTATTTTTGGACTTGGAAGAAACATCACAAGGAGAGATGTAAGACCTGAGGGACCAGGGAACACCGTTCATAAGTTCAGGAGAGTTAGTGCCTCCCGGCGTGGACATTTACAGACAGGAAGTGGGAGACAGGAGTGAGTGGGGTGGATAAACTTCTCTCGGGCAGGGTGCAGATCCTCCTCCAGGCAGAGTCCCACAGTGAGGAGAACCAGCTGCCAAGAGGGCTGCTGGCCTCTCTAGGGCTTCTTCGTAAGTGGCATCCAGTTGGGTAAGACAAGGCATCTGCTGGAATAGCACTGGCCTTTGCCCCCACACCTCTTCCCCTCACTCTCACCCCTCTGGGCTTGCACCTCCAAATAAGCAGGAATACCCCAGTGTTTGTGCAAGAGTCTGCTTTCTAGAAGGCCCCGGCTAAGACAGCTCTGGTACACCATTTCCAGCTTGGCTGGGACTGTAAGAGCCGGGGTGGATGTGCCAGCAAGCACGAAGTGAATTATACCATTTCCTCACCAAATTCTCACAATAACGCTTGTGATGTTAGTACGATTGTCATCCTTTTTTACAAAAAGGAGCCTGAAGTTCAAAGCCATTTGCTAGAGGCCACAAGCCACAGAGCTGGGCACATACCAGACTCAGTGTAATTCTAAAACCAGTCTGGCAAGCGCTGCACCCAGAGCCTCCTATGTAGGCCACGACCTACTTATCTCAGCGCCTGGGGTGGCAACTGTGCACTGCGTGGCTGATCCCAGATGGGAGCCTGTGGGGCCCACACCCCAGCCCGCAGCTCTGCCCCGCCTAGGGGGCACCTGGGAGGTAGGAACAGGGGACCTCGGAAGATATGGGGTGACGGTGTAAGGTACAAAGAAGTACAGAGCCTTACCAGCTCCTTTCTCAGCCACTCCAGGGTCTGCCCGAGACTCGAGGTTGGCGCCTCTGTTGTTTTCATCTCAGCTCCTCGGGAGAAACCTTGATGCCGAACTGCTCTGCTTATAGACCTGAGGGACCTTAGACTTGGACAGTCCGGCTCCCTTCTTCGGGACAGGATCCGGGTCTGGCTAAGTCACTGAGGATGGAGTTAATGAGAGCAGGAAGTGGCTCACGTTGAAAAATGTAGTGCTTTTTTTTTTTTTTAAAGGGCTTCAGTACTTTGAACAGAGCAAGAAGGGAGGGAGGAGGAGGGAGATCATTGAGCTACAGGTGTCTCAGTGCCTGTGGGGTCCAGGATCCAAATCTGATGCCCACAGGATCACAGAAGCTTTAAATGACAAAATTGATAATTATTGTGGAGATAGGTGTTCATACTTTTTGGCCATATTGTTTTCTGAGGGCCTGTTTTGTTCTAAATTATACGTATATATGTATATATATACACACATACATACATATATAGATAAATAAAATCTCATTTGGGGGGATACCACATCTGTGTCCCCGTCACCTTCCTCTCTCCCTTACCCATCTGTTGAGTCCATAGATAAGGGAAATGCTCATTTTCCAGAAGAAAGGAAGTCCCTTTTCTTCTGGAGGCCCACACACCCCATTTCTAGCAAATGAGATCAAAACAGAAATCTGCTGTTAGGAAAATGTTACCTACCTGATAAGGAAAAATGTCAATGGTGCTCCTCCTTTACTCTCATTTTCTTCTACTTCCTTCTGCCTTGAATGTGGATGCGATGCCTGGAGCTACAGTAACCATCTTGCAACCCTTAGATAAAGGCTCAAAACACTGTAGAAACACTGAAATCACTCAGTCACAGAATCACCAGTAGCATCGGCCTGTTTTATGAGAAGAACTCCAATTTTTAACTGGGCAAACACAGTCCTGATGGATACCCGTGAAGTGGGTATTCTTTAATTTTCCCTTTCCACATATACTTACGAGTGCTTTCTGCTGCTGTTGCAGCTTAGTTGCTTCAGTCGTGTCTGACTCTGTGCGATCCCATGAACTGCAGCCTGCCAGACTCCTCTGTCCATGGGATTCTCTAGGCAAGAGTACTAGAGTGGGTTGCATTCCCTTCTCCAGGGGATCTTCCTCACTCAGGGATTGAACCCAGGTCTCCTGCATTGCAGGCAAATTCTTTAGTGCTGAGCCACCAGGGAAGCCCTATTGAATGCCTGCTGCTGCTAAGTCGCTTCAGTAGTGTCCGACTCTGTGCAACACCATAGACAGCAGCCCACTAGGCTCCTCTGTCCCTGGGATTCTCCAGGCAAGAACACTGGAGTGGGTATTGAATGCCCACTGTATGCCAAATTCTGCTGTAGGCAGATAGAGGAACAGAGCCCAAAATCAGAGAGAAAAAGGCTGTTCTTTCCTGGAGCTGACATCCTAATTGATGGAAACAACCAAGATCAAGTTAATATTATGATGCCAATGAATAGGACCTATTCTCACACAGGCTTTAATTTTATGCTATCCACTTGAACTAGGAACTCCAAACTAAGAATTAACATAGTTATCACAGATAAGAAGCTGAGGTGACCAGAAAAACAAACTCAACCCATTTGGGAGGGACTTGCCCTCAACCTGGGCTACACGAGTTGTTCATAGATAAAGCCTCACTGAAGATGAACGCATAGCCCCAGATTACAAATACACAAGGAAATCATCCACCATGAGTGAGAGTCAGCAGACACCTTCAGTAGCAGGATTAGGCCTCACTTCCCCAAGAATTTCAGATGAGATAACACAACAGTATTTTGAAAAGAATTAAAACCATACAAAAGAATTTAAGAACCTAAGAAAAAAGACACTTATTTAAGAAGGGGTATTAAAAAAAAACTAAATAGAATTAATAGAAGTGAAAATTACAGGAACTGTTTATAAGTTAAAGAAAAATCGTGTTTATTTAAGTGTAGTTCCAAAAGATAGTTAGGGTGGGGGTACAGGACATAGGGAGGCAGACTGAGACTCAGTAGGAGGAAAGGGTTGCTAAGAATTCTTCCAAGAAGTAGGCACTCAGTCAGTGGCACGTGAAAGCATAGCCCAGACAATCAAGGAAGCTGAAAAGGGGCTCCACTGGCTCTGAGATGAGACCTGAAGCATCCTTCCGAGTGTGACACTGAGTGGGCAGGGAAGGGGGCCAGGCCACTGTATAGAAAACCAGGACACCTGGGTTCTAAGCCCAGGTTCTGTCAAATTTTCTATGTGAGCTTGAGCCTCATAGTTTTCATTTTAAGCATAAGGAGGCTCAAAATAGCTACAAAAATGAGTTGTAAGAAACATCACATTTCTCATACCCTGCAGTTTACAGCTTGAGATGCATTCTGACTGCCACACACAGAGAAAATTTTATGGGTAATTTCTCCTAGTTGATCTGTTACTCTTTAGAACCCAAGAGGATACAAGAAACTCTTGTTTGCCACATTCACACCCCTTCTGAACACAAAGGCCAGAAATGATTGCTTCCAGGCAGGTCACCAGTCTCTGTGGCCCTGGACCCTGTAATTATGGGACAGCTGCCTGGATTAGAAATGGGTGTCCCAAACCAAGGCTTTTACCTGCGGACTGGACAGGAGGGAGATCCTTGGCTCATGGGTGATGGTGTAAAAGTAGTCACGTTCAGGGTGATGACCACATGATCCAATCAGGCCTTCTCAGAGAATTTAAATTTGATACACTAAGCAGGGTTGGGTTGTCTCACAAGAATGTTATGTAACAAAACTCTCCAAAGCTCCATACCTTGAAACAACACTTGTTTATTTTTGCTCTTGAGTTTGTGGTGTGGCTGGGGTGGGCTACACTGGGATTCAGATCTGCAGACCTGAGCCTGTGCCCTGGGTCCTTGTCCTCCTCCTGGAATCATCAGGCTACTGGGGCAAGTTCTTCTCTTGGCAATGGCAGAGGATAAGAGAGCAGGTGGAATCGTGTGAGGCCTCTGAAGATTTAGGCTCTGAAAATCACACTGTCACTTTCGCCGTGTAAGCAAAGTGAGCCACATGGCCAAGCTCCAAATTAAGAGTATATTCCACCTATGAAGAGGTCGTGCCACACGTGTGGTAGAGTTAGGGAGGAATGAAGAAGTGGGGCTGGGATTCTCTTCCAGAAGGAAGTTAGTTCAGAAAAGGGGCCACAGGCCTCAAGGGGCCCAATGAGGTGGCAGCAGCAAGAGACCAGGGAGGACTAAAGAGACTTGAAGGGCAACTGAGGACAACCAACGTTTATTGATCTCTGACACCAGACAAACATCGTGATGAGCCCTTGACAACACAACCCCATTTCATCCTCAGAACCTTATGACTGCTGTTTCCAAACTGAGTGCCATGGGCCCCAGAGGCACTGCAGAAAGCTCAGAGACACTGTAAAATATTTTAAAAATTTGAGGGAAGTACAATAGTATCTGTTGGATACTGGACAAACTGCTATTATTCAGTTGTGTGAACCTAATGTAACAAACAACCGTTAGACATGTCTTTGGGCCTGGGGCACTGTGCAAAAATTACAGAGATGCGAATGATGCCGTGAGCTGAGAATGTTTGGGAACCTCTGCCTACGAGATGGGTACCCTTGTTATCTGCATTTTATAGTTGATTAGAAAGTGAAAGTGAAAGCAAAGTCGCTCAGTCGTGTGTTATCTGCGTTTTATAGTTGATTGCTGTTAAATCACTCCAGTCGTGTCCGACTCTGTGCGATCCCATAGAAGGCAGCCCACCAGGCTCCGCCGTCCCTGGGATTCTCCAGGCAAGAACACTGGAGTGGGTTGCCATTTCCTTCTCCAATGCATGAAAGTGAAAAGTGAAAGTGAAGTCGCTCAGTTGTGTCCGACTCCTAGCGACCCCATGGACTGCAACCTACCAGGTCCCTCTGCCCATGGGATTCTCCAGGCAAGAGTACTGGAGTGGGGTGCCATTGCCTTCTCCATCGTAGTTGATTAAGAACCTATTATTAACCCTGTTTTACAGGTGAGGAAACTAAAGCTCAAAGAGGCATAGATTTTCCTAGGGTTACTCTGGCAAGTAGGCAACAGGGTTGGAATTAGAACTTATTCTCCTTGATCTGTGTGGGAGGGCCTTGCCTGTTGTGTTGCAGGGGTGGAGAGTCAGTGGGAGCTCGGGTTAGGCATCTGCTGCCATGCTGGGCAGCCCAGTGAGCTCTCTGCCCAACACAGGAGTGGTGTTGATAGGAGTGCTTGGCAGTTAGAGCCTCTAATGCTCTGTTCTTGACTTCTAGTGCCAACACCAAATTACCCTGGGAAGCCATGTCTTGTGGTTAACTTGTATTGATGCACTTATATTTATCTTTAATCCCTCTCTCACGCTCCTGGCTCAGAAGACATTTTATTTCATAGGCTTGGAAAGGCTTGGCACGTGGGGAGAAAGGGATGTGGAGCCAGGAGGCCTAGAAAGGAAAGAACTTCAACTCCTCAACGAAGAAAAATGCCCTCACCAGTTATCAAAGCCAGAATGGCCACCCACACGTCATCCATGGGCAGCTGGTAACATGGCTTCCATGTGCCAGGCCCTGCCCTGTACGCCGGGAGCATAGCGGTGAGTAAAAAAGACCTCACATCTGACCTCACAGGACTCATGATCCAGCTAGCAAGAGAGTTCATTAGCAATCAAGTGGCTCAAAAGTCATACCTCATACCACAAGCCTGGCATAGTTATGTGAATGAATGAATGAAAAAATGTGCAGATGAAGAAACCACGGCTCAAATGGAGATGTGAGTTACCCAAGCAAGTCAGCAGCTCCGGCAAAATTGCAAGTTGTTCCTTTGTATCCTTTCACACATAGCAAAAGACTATTCTTAGACTCCCTTGCAGGGAAGTGTGGTCAGATGATTAATTCCTGGTCAGTGGGATATGAATGGAAATGATGTGTGCAATTTCTGGGCTGTGCCCTGTAAAGGAGGGAGGAGAGTTCCTGCCTCTCCTCCATTCCTCCTCCTGCTAACTGGAATATAACTTCAAGGATTAGAGGTGGAGCAACCATCTTGGACCATCAGGTGGAGGATGGCAGAGCAACAACATAAAAAGAACCAGGGTCTCTAGTGACTGTGAAGCTACTGTGTCAGCCTTAACCGCTGTGAATACTCTTAAATGAAAGAGAAATGAGCTCTGTTTGTTTTTTTCAGGAATTATCATTTTGGGTCTCCTTATAGGAGTCAAACTAATATCCTAAAAATACAGGAGCAGAGCTAGTGAGAGAAAGCAGGTTCCTTGATTTTCCCTACTCAGGTCCTTTCTATATATTTTATTCTCTTCCAAGTGTTTTCTTGTTTGTGACCTGATCTGCTCCTCACAACAGCTCTGTGAAGTCCATAGCTGGGTGAGGATTTCCGTGATGCTCGCTAGGCAGACAGGGAACCCAAGATGCAAGAGTAGCAGCTGAGACACATGGGCAGAGTTATTTCCATCTCTTCAATGGGGCAAGTGGGTTAAGTGATGTCACTGAGCTCTGCTTCTATGTCTGACTCCTAATCTAAGGCCCTATCAATCCTTGAGATGGTCCCTCATTTATCCTGGGCACCTTAGCCCTCATTCCCACTTTGTGAAATACAAATGAGGTGGAAGTTTAGCAGAGAGAAGCTTCCACGTTGTGAAAGCCCTTAAACCCATCTTTCCTGCCATGCAAGCACATGTCATTACAGCGGCCAGCAGGAGCACAGGGATGGAGGACCAGTTGACTTGAGGAGTCCAGATACCACCTCTTTCTCTGTGTTGTTTATCACCTTCCAGCAGGCCTTCCCTTCAAGCCTGACAGCAAGGCTGTCAAATGTCCAAGCATTTGTCTTATGCCTGTGCCCTTATCTGTGTACTCATGGGTCCTGAACATATGCCCTACACCTCTTGAGTCCTGTAGCAAATGCTGCCAGGGCCCTGCCATATCCCCCTGATATTCCTCTTCTCCATATGCCCAGGGCTTCCATCTGCAAAGCACATCTGACTCTGCTTAAGGAACATGCTTGACCTGGGCAGAGGACAGTGCCGGCAAATAGGTGTTATAGATAAGTATCTTGCCTTCCTTGGCTCCCGGGTGGAACAAGACTCAGTCCACCAGGACTGAGTCCCCAGCGTCAGCGGCAGCCATGTGCTGCTCATCAGTGTTCCGGCAGTACATTGGAAGCCTTCCCTTCCATGTCTAACTCATCTACTCCTCTACTGTGATCCTGGACCACCTCCCAGATAGACCACTTGCCCTAAAATTCTTGTCTTGGGTTTGCTTCTCGGGGAACTCAACCTATGACAGGTCCCATCCATGTATGCCCTGTACACGAGCCCTGTGTACCTCTTCTGTGTGTGAGTGTCCTGTATAGAATGTATGAATATCCTAGCCCTCCTGCTGTGTACACAGGCCCCCTGTGTACATGTACCCTACACATACTTGTCACATGCCCAGGTACCCAGGTCACAGCTCTGTGTCCACTTATGTCAGGGAAGCAAGGCATTTGATCCTGATGAGGTGGTGGAGACTGAGGAAGCAGAGTGGAATGGTGGGAAAAGTGTAATTTCTCGGCCCCAACTAGCTTTGAGTGTGAGTCTGAGGCAAGCTGCCCAATTGATTTGAACCCCAATTCCCTCCTCCAGTGGATGAGTAGGAGGTAAAACTGAAAGTGGTGGGGAGAATAGGCATGCAGTCAGTCAGTCTTGGGACATTGAGGTCCTCAAATCTGTCTGGAAGTCAGAGGCCCTTGGCTCTGGTTGTACTTCTATTAATACTATCCCTCAGGGTGGCCACAGAACACTCTCTTCTGTCTTTGGCACTCAATTTTCTTAGACATCAAAAAGGGGATTAGGATTCCCCTGGCTCTTTAGCGATTAGGACTAGGTGCTTTCACCGTGGTGTCCTGGGGTCCACCCCTGGACAGGGAACTAAGATTCTGCAAACCATGAGGTGCAACCAGGAAAAAAAGGGGGGAGGGTGGTCAGGGGGAGTAACAACAGCTCAGGAATTTTGCACATGCTTTCAAAATTATGACAGAACTCAGAACTGTGGTTATCAGCACTGAGTCGGGGTTTGGGTTTGAACCCCAGAAACATCATAAACTGGTTGTATGACCTTGGGCAAGTTATTATTCATTCTTGCCTCCACTTCCTCATCTTAAAATAGAGAAAATAATAGCACCAATGATCCATGCCTCTCATTATTCATACACTTATGTAGACCTCCCCACCCTTGACTCTGGGCTGGCCTGTGAGCTTCCCTAAAGCAACAGAATGCAACAGACGTGACATTGTACCAATTTCTATGATTAACATATTAGTATGATACGTTTGTTACAATTAATGAACTCATATTGATCTATTATTATTAGCTAACGTCCACATTTTATTCAGATTTCCTTAGTATTGGCTTAATGCTCTTTTTTTGGTCCCAGCATCTCATACAGGACATCATATTATGTTTAGTCACCATACCTCTTTAAGGCTCCTCTAGGCTGTGACAGTTTCTCGAGACTCTCTTTGTGTTTGATGACCTTGACAGTTTTGAGGCCAAGTACTTTGTAAAGTGTCCCTCAGTTGGGATTTGTCTGATGTTTATCTCATGGTTAGACAGGGGTTATGAGTTTGAGGAGAGAGATCACAGAAGTAAATTGCCACTCTCTTCACATCATATCCAGGATACCTACGATTAACATAATTGGACTGCTGAGGCTGACCTTGTTCACTTGGCCAAGGTAATCAGGTTTGTCAGTTTCTCCTTTTCAAAGTTGTTTTCCACCCCCACTTCCACACTGTACTCTCGGAAAGTCACTCTGCTCAGCCTACGTTTAAGGATTGGAGAGTTACACACGGATAATAGAGAACAAACTAGTGGTTACCAGGAGGGGGAGGGGCAACATGGGAGTAGGGGACTGGGAGACACAAACTTTTGTGTGGAAGATAGGCTACGAGGATGTACTGCACAAACAGGGAATGTAGTCAATATTTCTTAATAACTATAAATGGAAAGTAATGTTTGCAAATTTCATTTCAAAAATCTCTACACAGAACTCTTAAAAAAAGAACTGGGAGTTATATTGCTCTTCCTTGAGGATGGAGTATTTGGAATTCTTCATCAGATTTATCTTTTCCCCCATTTTTGCATGTATAATATTTTAGGTTACAATTCAATGTTACTTTGTTTGTTTATTTTTGATCAGATTTTTCCAAGTTTGGCTATTAGGAGCTCTTTCAGTCAACTCCTATGTCTTTTGCCATACCCCTGTCATTTTGTGTGTGTGTGTGTGTGTGTGTGTGTGTGTTTTTGGCTCCTTCTTTATTTTAAGGCACTATTAGATGCTCCAGGCTTTCTTGTGTGTTTTTGGCTCCAGTCCTAGCATCAACCATTTTTACCTGGTTCCTTTTATTGGAGAGTGGTATTAGAAACCAAGATCTGGGCAGTAGATGTGCTTGTTACTATGTAGTATCATGCAGCCAGTTCCTCTCAGCTGGCAGAGAAAGGAAATACAGTGTATACTAACTTGTGTGTATACACAATTACGGTTGTATATAAAATGTATCATAAGTATGTAATCATCTGTGTCAATATTATGCTAAACATGAATTTATACTAATATCTCCAACTCAAATCCACTACCACATACATCATTGGAGGCTCCTCCTCGGGGTCATATTTTATCATTGCAATGTTGCCAGGTAACATAGTGACATATGTTTATCTGTTTCCAAGGAAACAGAGCTAGACAGTTAACCAAAGGTCAAATTCTCACACAGAAGAGGAAAAGTTTTCATTAACCCTTTATTCACATTGATCCATGACTCCCCATTGCTTTGGGGACAAAGAACCAACTGCTTGGCTTACACGTGTTTGCAGTGAACTGGCTTACTGGTAGTCCAGCCTCATCTCCCAAGTTCCTTATTGAGCCCTTCAGGGTAACCATCCTGTCCTCCATCAAGCCTCACACTCACCACACTCCCTTCTACACCAGAGCCTTTGCCCACGCCAGTCCCTCTGCTGGGCCTCGCTTCCTTGCTATCTTTTACCTGGCTGCCTCCTATTCATCTTTCCAGTCTCAGCTCAGCCCTCAATTCTGCAGGAGAAGCTGGAGCCATCCTGTCTCCCAAACACGGTCAGCAACTTGCTGAAAGCTTGCAGAGTACCTTTGCTTTGTGGCAATGTTACCTTTGCTTATCCTTTCCTCCCACTAGAACAAGAACTTCCAGAAGGTAGGATGGGGATGGAGTCGTCTCGATTAATCAGTAGATAATAGGAGCTCAATAAATGCTCATTTTCTCCATTCTTTATTTGTTAAATGTTTATCAAAGGTCCCCTTTGTGTTAGCTCCTTTTCTAGCATCTGGGGACACAGCAAGAGGGACTAAGGCAAAGCCTCTGCCTCCTAACATTTACATTTTAGTGGTGATGACAATAAAGAAAGAAATAAACACATGTCAGAAGCTGATAAATGCTGTGGAGAAAAATTCAGAATTAAGGAGTAAAGAGTGCTGGGGTACTGCTAATCTTAAAAAGATGCTGTGGGAAGTTGTCTCTAAGAAGGTGACATTTGAGCAAGATGTGAAGGATATGAGGGCACATTCTGGGGGGTCTCAGGAAGAAGAGTGTCGCAGGCAGAAGAAGCAGCAAAGGCAAAGGCTGAGGAAGGGAACTGTGAGCACTTTATAGGGAGTACTTCATCCAGTCCCATTACCCTTCAGTTCAGTTCACTTCGGTCGCTCAGTCATGCTTAATTCTTTGCGACCCCATGGACTGCAGCACTCCAGGCTTCCCTGTCCATCACCAACTTCCAGAGCTTGCTCAAACTCATGTCCATCGAGTCGGACATGGTGGGATGTTTTATAGGGAATATGTCATCTAATCCCATTACCCTTACTGAGTCCATTACACAGATGAGGAAATAGCTCCAAGAGGGGCCCCTTCACACAAGGGTGGTGGGGCTGAGATTCCCTTGGGAGCCTGGTCCCACAGACAGCTCTCTTCTGAAGTCTCCCAACAATCGGCCTTTCCTGTTGGCTCGGATGGTAAAGAATCTGCCTGCAATGCAGGAGACCCAGGTTCAATCCCTGGGTCAGGAAGCTTCCCTGGAGAAGGGAATAGCAACCACTCAGGTATTCTTGCCTGGAAAATCCCAAAGCCACCATCCTTGGGGTCGCAAAGNTGGCTCGGATGGTAAAGAATCTGCCTGCAATGCAGGAGACCCAGGTTCAATCCCTGGGTCAGGAAGCTTCCCTGGAGAAGGGAATAGCAACCACTCAGGTATTCTTGCCTGGAAAATCCCAAAGCCACCATCCTTGGGGTCGCAAAGAGTCGGATTTGACTGAGGAACTAAACAACAACAATAGGCCAGGGCTCTGGAAGGCAGGAAGAGATTGAAACTCTCCCACTCCTCCCAGCACTGGAAGTCCTGCCCAGGTCTCCATCATCCTAGCCCTAAAGGCCTGGGCACCTGGCTTCTGGGGCCGCCTCTGCTGTCCTACTTGTCAAGGATGGCACAGGCCTTTGGAGCAGGACAGGTCCAGCTCTACTATGACATGGCTGAGGACTCAGGACTGTGCCTCAACTTCCGGACGGTATACCTCTGCTGACCCCTCCAAAGCTCCTGGAGTCTGCATTTTCATGATCCCATTGGCAGAGGCCAATGGAGGTGGGAGGATTCCACCTGAGGCCACCAGAGTGAGCTGGTCACAGAGACTTCCAGTAAGCTGGTGATCTTCAGCTCCATCTCCTCTCTGGGCTTGGCCTGGACTCCCAAAGAGGGAGTGTCTCCTTAACTCTCCTTAACTCCTTCAGTTAAGTGAACATTTCACTTAATTGAAGTGAAGTGAAATTTAATTCACCTTAGTCTGAGCCCCAGAAGGAAAGGAACGGTGAAATGTGTCCCACTACCTACCACCTGCCCACCCACCGCCACGCTGGGCCCTGGGAGCGTCAGTCTGGGGCCCTGGCCTCCAGGCCCTGCCAGTCTGAGGAAGGAGGCTGGCACTCAGTGAAAAGCACAACTCCCAGAGATAAGGACAATAATGCAGGCCAAGAGAACACAGCTGGAAGGGCCCCTGGGGCAAGGGAGCCTGTGCGGTTGCCGGGTGGGCTTCCCAGGGGAGGGGGCACTGCAGGGGTTGGTTCATCAGAGGCTTTCTTTCCGCCTTCAGGTGGCGCCCTCGAGTCACGGAGCCGCACGCGCCGGAGAAGAGCATCCCGCCCTAAGGACCTCGGAGAGGACCCCGAATCCCTCCAGCGGGAGGCGTGTGTGGGAGGGGCTGAAAAGGGGAGTAAGCGTGGGGACCCCGCGCAGTAGGGGCTCCCCAG
>SJYV01054924.1:526948-622517 GCA_006410875.1 Neotragus pygmaeus
CAAAAAAAAAAAAAAAAAAAAAAAAAAACACAAAAAACAAAAAACCACGGACCAGAAACATGAAAAAGCAAAACTCCTATGAGCCAAACATGGCCCATGGGCTGTAAGCTGGTATCCTTTGGCACATGTGCTGTCTGTCTGTGTGGGCAGGTGCTCAGGTACTTGGATGGAGTGTCTGTTCTGTGAGCAGAGAGCCCCCTTCCCTGTCCTTTCCCGGCTCCCCTTCTGCCACCCTCATCCAGGTCCTCCCATCTCTATTCATGTAAAGGCATTTGGCCTTGACCTCAGTCATGGCTCTCAAATACGCTCTTCCTTCCTCTTTGCCCTCTCAGCCTCCATGCTTCCCCTGACTATACTGGGTTCCTCTCTGGACCCCTGGCCTCCACTGTCCTCCTTCCCATCCTGACTGTCCTCCATGTAGCAGCCAGAGAGAGCTTTCCGAAACCCAGGGGGATGTTAACCCTCCCAGCCCCAGCGTCTTGCCTCCCTGGCTCCTTGGCTTGGTTTTCAGAGAATTTAGAAAGCTAGTCCCAGCTGACCTCCGAGGCAACCCCTCTTCCTCTCCAAAATGCCCTTGTCCCATCTTGCTGCTGGGGGATTTCCCACTTATCCTCTGAAATTTGGCTCAAATGCTATCAACTCCTAGAAGCTACCCTAACTTTCTCCTCTTTGTTCTTACAACCACCTTCATCTCCCCTTCCCCTGCCCCCAGATATCCTCATTTCATCACAACAGTGTCCATTAATTGAACTGGTGGGGGCCTTACATACCTTATTTTATGAAACAGAATCCTCACATCAACCCTACGAGGGAAGCATTTTGCTTATTCCCACTTAGCAGATCATAAAATTGAGTCTGGAAAGATCACCTCACTGGCCCAGGCTCAAGTGGTGATGCTGGGATTAGAAGCTGATATCTACCCTATTTAAATTCCCTCCGTCATAGTAATAGCTGATTGCCAGTACTTACTGAGAATTTACTATTCTGAGGACTTTATGTGGATTATCTCAATCCTCACATCAGCCCTTTTAAGTAGGAAGTAGTACTATTGCTGTCATTCAATAAACAGGGAAGCTGAGGCCCAGAGAGGATACGGGCATTGCCCAAAACCCACATGCCTAGTAGCAGGCCTTGTGTGATGTCTGGGGCCTGCAGGCTGTCAGTAGTAGAGGCTTGCTAAATTCCACTCTTCTGTTTTCTCTTCTAGCTACCAAGGGGCCAAGGGATGAGCTGGGGTCCGCCTTCCCAATGGCATCTCCCCCTGGTCTGGAACTGAAGACACTGAGCAATGGTCCCCAGGCCCCAAGGAGACCTACATCTCTGGGTCCAGCAGCCCCACCCAGGGAGGGTGTGGAGAATGCCTGCTTCTCTTCAGAGGAACTGAAGACAGAGACCCATTTCCAGGACCCTGGGGATGCCAGACCAGGCCGCTCCCCCAGCCCTCCTGGGGGCCTTGGCCCCTCGCAGCCCCAACCCCAGACAGACGATGCATCCCTGCGTTCAGAAGAGGGGCCAGGGCTGGAGCCCGTGAGCCGCCCCGTGGATTACGGCTTTGTCTCTGCTCTGGTTTTCCTGGTGAGCGGGATCCTCCTGGTAGTGACTGCGTACGCCATCCCCCGCGAGGCTCGCGTCAACCCGGACACGGTGTCAGCGCGGGAGATGGAACGGCTGGAGATGTACTATGCACGCCTGGGCTCGCACTTGGACAAGTGCATCATCGCAGGCTTGGGGCTGCTCACGGTGGGCGGCATGCTCTTGTCCGTGCTGCTGATGGTCTCCCTGTGCAAGGGCGAGCTGTACCGCCGGCCCACCTTCGTCCCAGGCAGGGGCTCCAGGAAGACCTATGGCTCTATCAACCTGCGCATGAGACAGCTCCATGGGGACGGGGGCCAGGCCCTGGTGGAGAACGAGGTTGTTCAGGTCTCAGAAGCCAGCCACGCTCTCCAGGGGTCTTAAGTAAGAGCCCACTCTGGCTGCTTCAGCTTCGGGGTGACCAGGCCCCCAGGCTGGGGTTTTGGACCAAGCTCCACTGAGGGCCCTGTGGAAGGAGCTGTGGGTGCAGAAAGGGGAGCTTGGGGCCTGGTCCAGGCTTCGCTTAGGAGAGCGGCCCCTCCGTCTGTTTTGTAGCTTGAGGTTTTGCATTAGGTTTTGTTTGAAGGATGGCTTCTGCTGCTAAAAATACAAAAGTCTGGAAACCGCTGCCCTTGGAGGATGAGGTTTCTTGGCATTTCTGTGGATTGAGAGCTGTTTGAAAGGCTGCCCATCCTGTTCCCTGTGCCTTGGGGAATTCTGGGATCTCCGCTGTCCTCATCAGCCACCTATGGGTGTTGGGTGACCTAGGAAGGACCCCTTGCAGCCCTGACAGTCGAAGGTGGGAGGTGGCTTCGTGATGAAGGGAGAAGTCATCCCCAGGACGACCTCTCCTCTCCAGGCCTCAGTCCCCCTGACTGCGATGTGAGAGGGGTGGCCCCTCCAGTTCTGCCCTAGGAATTCCCATATGGAACAGGAGCCCAGTATCTGCATGTGGCCACTCCTTCAGGGGAGGAGAGTATCAGTGGGTGCTGACCATTCTCTGTGCCATTTTCTGACCAGGGCTGCCACCTGTTACACAGCCAGCATCTCCCACGGTCCTGCTAAAGAAGCTCTTAAGTCCTCAGGTTAGGGTGGGCTAAACACAGTTTGTGACAGCTTGGTTTTGGTCTTGGGATCGAATTACCTGCAGTGACTAACACAAGTTTTACAGTCATGTGTGCAGTTTCACCAACTCCCGGGACAAGGGGCAGGGGGTCTTTCAAATAAGAAAGGGTGAGGGCTTTGCTATATTTCTGTGGACACAGTGTGAGCCTTCATTACCGCCCCTTCCCCAATAGTATGTCTCTTAGGCATCACCTTATTCTGGGAACAGGAAAGAAACTTTTTTTTAAAATGTTGAATTTGTAACCTTCCTTTCTCAACCCCCCTAAGCAGCAAAGTGAAGCCCCAATTTATTTGGGGAAGAAATCAGGTACACATTCTTGTGGCCTGGAAATTCTAGCCACATTGATCACTATTTGTTCTGTTTCTCTTAGTCAAGTGTTTTCTAGGCTCCATCCAGACTCTCTTTAAACTACTGACAAGGAAAGGAAGTGGGTCCTAGTGGGCAAGGAGATAAAGGTGTTTGAGGACTGGGGGAGGGCATCATCCATTCTGAAAGGCTCTAGAGGGCTTTGAGAAAATATCCCTTCTAGGTCACTGGTGTGAAGACTCTAACGGGGTCGTTTCAGTGAGCCCCCAGACCCCTGCAGGTTCTGTGCACTCCATCTCAGCTGGCCATGTGGTCACTGATCCTGATTCTTGGGGGTGGGAGAGTGGGGTGGGCATGAGGCTAGAGCAGCCCTGACTATCTGTAACCCGAGCCCTCAGTCCGGTGAGCTGAACATCTGGATGGTGTAACATTATCGCTTCTATGACGGATAAAATATCTGCTTTTGCTGGCAGGATTTTCCAGGAGCAGGGGGCTGAGGGAGGGCTAGAGAGGACAAAGGCTATGCATCTTGGCCTGTCAGATTCTGTTTCTGCTATTGAAGAGGTGTGGTTTGAAAAGGACAAAGCCTCGAGATAGTGAAAGATTCACAAGTCAAGGCTCCAAGTGAGGAGTGGATGCATGAAGTGACAGGAGCCACTCTAGGTAGGAGAAGTGAACATCCCAAATGATGGGCTCAGGCCTTTCAGATCTATAATGATAATAATAAAAATATCAATCCAAGCCAAATAGATTATTGTGACCATGGGGGACTCTTTGAGACTAAACCTGTTGAGTGGATGCATCCAGGATCATCTATCAGTTTAAACACCGTGAATTGTGTTTTGGGGGTAAATCTGGGAACCTCAGGTTTTCTCTAAACCAGAGAAGCCTGCTTTGCATCCTAATGTACTCTTTAGAAAGTGTGTAAAATGGATGCAGGCAGTCATTTCTTTGTCAATGAGTTAAGAAAACTTAAGTGATGCCAAAAACATTTCCCCAAGATTGCAGTTGAGATGGCCCAGCCAGTGGATCAGAAACAGGGTCAGGAGGGAGCAGGGTGTAGGATGCTGAGAACTCTCTTTGCAGGTTTTTTTGGGTGTAGCTATGAACTGGCCCCAGGGGACCCTGTGGTGGCTGGAAGCCCACCTGTAGGAACTGCATCTCCTCCTTGAGAAGCTACTAGGGTCCCCAGACCTTGCTTTTCCTGGTATATAAGAACAGATACTGATTTTGGAGTCAGTCAAACCTGGGCTTCAGGGTCTGTGTGACCTTGAGCAAGGTATTATACCTCTCTAAGTATCCTGAGTATTGTCTTTGTGAAGTGGGAGGAATGAAAGTTCATCCTCAGCCTCTTTTCAGAGAGAGGGAGGTTGGGAAAAATCAGAGATAAGCTGCAGGCCTGAGTGTATGAGGTTGTCTCCACGATCACTCTCCTTCCTCACCCCGCTTGGAGATGACTGGATTAGGCCTAAAACTTCAGAGTCAACCCTTCCGGTTCTCTCACCTCCCACCCTACTGATCAACAGATCTCATTGGTTCCATCTCTGGAATCTGACTCCTCAGTCACAACTGCCCAGTCCAGGTTGCTCATTTGAATCCTAATTCCTCTCCTGCCCACCCTGCATCTCACCTCTTGTTCCATTCTGCAGCCAGGAGGATCCTTGTTGTTCAGTCTCTCAGTTGTGTCTGACTTTTTGTGACCCCATTGACTGCAGCACTCCAGGCTTCCCTGTCCTTCACCATCTCCTGGAGTTTGCTCAGACTTATGTCTGTTGAGTCAGTGATGCCATCCAACCATCTCATCCTCTGTCATCCCCTTTCCTCCTGCTGTCAATCTTTCCTAGCATCAGGGTCTTTTCCATTGAGTCGGTTCTTTGCATCAGGTGGCCAGAGTAATGGAACTTCAGCTTCAGCATCAGTCCTTCTGGTGAATATTCAGGGTTGATTTCCTTTCGGATTGACTGGTTTGATCTACTTTGAGGGTCCTATTCAAAAGTTAATTAGGTCAGGCTGCTCCTGCTCCAAACTGTCCTATGGCTCCCTCTTACTCTAGGCAAAAGCTACCATTCTCACCAGTCAAGGATGCATTTACAAGGCCTCCCACTTGTGCAAGCTCCTTCCAAGACCCTAAATCACATTTATTTATAATTCTGATTTTTCCAAAAAGGATGACTCCCTAAATTTCATAGGCTTCAGGTCTGTCCCCCACGGTGGCCGATGAAAGTGCTACACAGTCTGGCCCCTGTGCTGCTCTGACCTTCTGTCCCATCCTAGCCTCTGCTCACTCGCTCCACTGTAGCTAGGCTCACTCCCTGCGGGCACATGCCCACCTCAGGGCCTTTGCACTTGTTGCTCCTTCTGCCTGGAAGGCAACCCTTCCCTGTGGGCTTTTGGGCGAATCGTGCCACCTCTCTGGTGCTCCAGAGAGAGACTGGAAACATTCCCAACCAATCTCCACCTTCTCTGGGGACTGAGGGGGTCAGGAAACACAGAAGAGGGCTTTCCAAAGTTAAGACAGTGGTGCTGAGTCTAGAGAGTTTTGGAGGTGCAAGAGGAGGGAAAGGAGAGGAGGCATTATGAAGCCGCGGGAGGCAGGTTCTGTCTAAGGGATCTGTCTTGGAGGAAAGGGGAGCATCACTGGCACTGACAGAGTTAAGGAGATGCCCTTGGGTTGGGTCTCTTGGTTTCTCCCAAAAGACTGGGCTCCTCCTGATATCCCCAAGGAGGTGAGTTTCAGCTAAGGGAAGGAGAAGCTTGTTGAGATCTTGCTTGGGTTGGAATGGTAGGGGCATCCTTGTCAGTGGAGGTATGTTAGCATTTACTGGTCAGGAATTGGGTGTCTTCAGGGAGAAACATAGTGGAATTTGGGTAGGATTAGTCTTGAGGCTTCCAACCCCCTCTCCTTGGAGGAGAACCTGTGCCCCAGTGGCCAAAGCCTGGCTAAAGACAGTAGCAATGTTGGTCTTGCTGTATCCTCTTTTCTTCGGTCCCAACACCCTCTCCCCCAGATCAACCCTCTTCCTAGGTTGGGTTGGGTCCTGGAGCAGATGGGCAGGCCCAAGAGATATGTATGGTACAGAGGGTAGCAGGATTACTGCCTTCCTCCTCCCAGGGGACCAAGTACTTCTGAGCTTTCTCCCTACTCCAGTCTTAGAGAGACTTGGGGCAGAAGCCCTGATGGAGGGAGGTCACTGAGGACCACCCATCACTTGAAGCATAAGGGCACTGGCTCTGGAGTCTGATTGCCTGGAGGCTTGTGTGCATGTGTGCTCAGTGGCTCAGCCTTGTCCAGCTCTTGGTGACCCCATGATCTGTAGCCAGGCAAGAATACCGGAATGGGTTCCCATTTCCTGCTCCAGGAGATCTTCCTGACCCAGTGCTCAAACCACGTTTCCTGCATTGCAGGTGGATTCTTTTACCTCTGAGCCATTGGGGAAGCCCGCCTGGATGCTGAGCCGATGCCTAATACCCCTGAGCCACAGTTTCCTCATCTGTTAAATGAAAGCACCTTCCCCATAAGGCATAGTGAGCAATAAATGAGATACCCATAAAGCACTGAACATAGAGCCTGGCACTTGGTAATTCACTCAATAATGTTAACTATTCATTTGCTTGTTCATTCACACCTAATCTGTATTCTTCCCTAGGGGAGGTCCTATGGGCACATGTGGGCCCTGCCCTTGAGCTGGTCACAGATTGTCTGGAGAAACAGGACAGTGCACAGGGAGTTGGGTATGTGTGGCCAGGGGTGGAGAGTGTTGGCACAGAGGAGGAATCTGATTAAGATCAAGCCAACTTAATCTCCGGGGTCTGGGGGAAGGTTAGTGAGTGGAACGATCTGGCAGGAAAGCTGGCCCCAGAGGAGCAGGAAGGACAGGGGAAGAAGGTGCCTGCCATGCCAACCTCTTCCTGGGTGGCAGGCATCTGAGACAATAATGACTTAGGGTAAAGGGTACTCAGGAAAGGCCATCTCTCTCCCTTTCCTGATTCTTCATTTCATCCCACCTCTCCCTATCTTCCTCTTTTTTTTTAAATTTTTCTGTGTTTACACCTCCTTTCACTAAAGCCACTCCTGGGGGTTACACCCACAGGTGTGTTACTACTATTGCTGACTCACCTGCCAGCCATCTGACTCTCCTCTTGAGAGTGTCTTCTCTCCTCTATCAAAGATGAAAGCAAGGG
This sequence comes from Neotragus pygmaeus, assembly GCA_006410875.1. Taxonomy (NCBI): domain Eukaryota; kingdom Metazoa; phylum Chordata; class Mammalia; order Artiodactyla; family Bovidae; genus Neotragus; species Neotragus pygmaeus. Next base: position 534,135 of record SJYV01054924.1, read on the forward strand.
CCCAAATGCAAATGCTTATAGAGTTTGGCAGGTGACATTCACTAATGAAGCAGGTGGCAATCTACAGCAGTGGCAGGATTAAAGGGGTGTCTGTTTCAGCTGATTGGCTGTTGCCCTGATGGATGGGCTCAGGGTTGTCAGAGCTCCTGATTTTTCAAGAGCAGCTGGATATCTGGACATTTGCATGGGTAAAAGGATTATCCCACTGCCTGAGAATTCTGACAGGCCAGAACTGAGGACAAAGGAGTGCTCAATGAGATGCCACCTGCTAGGTTCAGTCATCCACCCCCTTCCCTGGCCCAGGGCTTACCAAGTCACTCAGAGAGATGGGGGCACCCTCAAGAAGCACTCTAGACTGTCTCCCAGCTGGAGCTCACTGAAATACAGTGCCTGCAGACCACCTGAGTGTTTCTCATCTAAGATTCTTCATTCTTTCACAAAGGACTTATGTACCATTCTGTGCTAGGTTTTGAGTTATAGCACCAAACAGATGAAAGAAGTAAGGAGAGTATTCTTGAGTGGGCTTGACAAGTATATTCTGGGGCCCAGAATTAGTGTGAATATGGAGATGAGGTCTGCTTCTGACCTGGAGAATTTCTGATGTGGGAGGCCCGTGGGAACAGCCCACACTGGCTTGAAGGGTAGTGGGACTCAGGGAGGAAGAAGGGCAGTCCTGCAATCCCTCCCAGTGTTTTGAGGCTCTTGAAGGTAGGTGGAGGACCCTAGTGTTCCAGGGCTCCAAGAGTTGATTGTAGGCAGGTGAGGGGAGGGTGGAGCTGTGGGATGGTGCAGGTGGCTATGCAGCCCAGGATATTACCTCAAGGAGCAGATGGGCTGAGAACCTCTTATGGACTGAGACCCTCACTACTGAGAGTCCTGGGTAAAGTTCTCAATGGCAACCCTCCCCTCCAATTTTGCATGTTATCTACCAAAGGCTCTAGCATCAAAAAGCAAAACCCCAATATGAATTAGAGTACCCCCCACCCCCCACCCCCTCACCATGGCTAGTGAAGAGACTTCATTTTTCTTCCTTCCTCCTCCCATCCCACCACAGAGGAGCAGCCAGTGTTCAAAAGACGTCAGAGGAGAGACCTCTTGGAACTGGATGTAAGTTTAAATAGGACTGGACTGAGTTTGAAAATCAAAGTGACCATTCAGCTTTTGATTGGATACTAGATGCTGAGATGAGAAAGGGGGATCTGACAGAGGTTAGTTGGATAAAACAAAACAGTTCAAGTTTCTACATTTCAGTGAACCCATTATGTATTATACACATTCGACGATGAAATTTTAAATGAAAGACAGTGTTCTTTCTGTGCCAGGCACTCTTCTAAGTCTTTGCATCTGCTAGTTCATTTAAACCTCACAACCATCTTGGAGAGTGGGTGCTATCATTAATTCCCTTTAACAGGTGAGTAAGCTGAGGCACAGGCAGGCAAAGTGACTTTCCCGAGGTCATACAACTAGTAAATAGCAGACTCAGCTATAATAGTGTGTGGGCCAGGGCATGTTTGCAGATCTGGGCTGTAGGCTGCCACTAAGGCTTGTCGTTTAGGTGCCAAGTGGGAAGTTCTGGGGGGATAAGAGAGGACAGCTGGGGCAGCACCAAACTTGGACAGCCCCATGTCCTACTTAGGAATCTCATAGGTCAGTGGGATCTTTGAGGATCCTTGGAAGATCAAGTTCACCTTTATCCCCATTTTACTACTGGGGAAAACCAAGGGGAGAGGTGGGACTTGCCCAGGGGCCCCATGGCTCAGGCCCCCTCTCTTCTTCTTAGGGTTCTCATGTGAATTTATGCCGCAGACATCAAGAAGCCTAGAGGATGACGCTGTGCTCCTAATCTGGAGGGCGGGAGGGCAGGGCTCCATCTTGTAGGCAGAATACCTGGGTTCATCCTTCCTGTGATGCCTGCCTGTCCCAGAGGAGGGCCATCCTGGACTGGGAAGCAGTCGACACTGGCCTACCCTGGCCCAAAGTCTTCCTCTGGCAGCTGCCCCTAGGTGGGCGCTGACCAGGGTGCTGAACCTGCATGGCCCCTTCCTCTTACAGCCTGGCTGAGGGGAGAAAAGGAAGAGGGAGGGACAATTTTGGGGGGTCATATTTTTGTCACTCAAAGAGACCAACATGACTGTTGGGGGTAATGTTTGATACACAAGTTTGGGGCTAGGATTTCTTTGTGGTCTTTGTGGCAGAGTGGGGGTCACTCAGCTGCTCTGGATATGCTTTTTCATCTGTCCAATGGGGAGAGTAGCTCCCAACCTACCAGTCAGAAGGCTGGGGTGAGCATCATTTGGGGTCAGATGACAGAGCCCTGCACGGAGCCCAAGGCCATGTCTAGGCCAGTGAAGCCTCTCAGGAGGTCAACCTGACAGGCTTTGGGGCCTATTCCTTCCTCTGTGGGATGGGGGTTGGGCTGGGTGTTTTCAGGTGCTCCCAACCTGGGTGCTTGGGTGCTGTGGCTGTAGGTGGAAGTGCTCAGAGACATCAGATACACTTTGCAATAGGTCTGACTTTGGAGTCTTGGGCCGTCTTGGGAATTATGCAGCACTGTGTCTTTCTTGTATCAGTCCTGACTTGTTTTCTGGCTTCAGGAATGGATTTTGTCCATGCTCCTCCTCTGGACAAGATGTGGGGTCTAGGTATAGCATTTACTAAAAAGAGCACCAGTTTTAGAACTAGGCTGTCTCGGGTCCTCATCATGGCTCTGCCACCCCTGACAGAACAAACCCAGCACCACTTCAACTAAGCTGCTACCAGTGTTTACCTTGGGAATAGCTAGGTGTACTACATGAGATTAGGAGGAGTTTGGCACACTGAAGGCATCAGATAGTTATTCTCTTCATTGAATAGCAGCCCAAGGTTTCCTTCCTTTTGTTCATGAGGTGAAAGTCATTCAGTCATGTCTGACCCTTTGTAACCCCATGGACTACAGCCCACCAGGCTCCTCTGTCCTTGGAATTATCCAGGCCAGAATATTGGAGTGGGTAGTGCTCCCTTCTCCAGGGGATCTTTCCAACCCAGGAACTGAATCCAGGTCTCTTGCATCGCAGGTGGATTCTTTACCATCTGAGCCACCAGGGAAGCTCTCTTGTTCCCCCAGTCTTATCTACCCATATGGCTTCAGTAATGATAGCTGGTACCCACGGAGCTCCTGCTATCTGTTTGTAAGACACATTATTTGGTTGGGTCCTGCAAAAATCCTGAAGGTAGATGTGATGCTCATTTTGCAGATAAAGTCACACACCAGCAAAGGGAGGGCTGGGAGTCATAACTACTCCTGCTTGATTCCAAGAACCCTGCTTGTCTTCTTGAGCAAATTACTGAAACTTTCCAAACCCTCTTTTTCTGGCCTGGAAAAAATGGGGATGGTATTTTCTTATATTCAGTTCCGTTCAGTCACTCAGTCGTGTCTGACTCTTTGCAACCCCATGAATCGCAGCATGCCAGGCCTCCCTGTCCGTCACCATCCCCCGAAGTTCACTCAGACTCATGTCCGTCGAGTCAGTGATGCCATCCAGCCATCTCATCCTCGGTCGTCCCCTTCTCCTCCTGCCCCCAATCCCTCCCAGCATCAGAGTCTTTTCCAATGAGTCAACTCTTCTCATGCAGTGGCCAAAGTACTGGAGTTTCAGCTTTAGCATCATTCCTTCCAAAGAAATCCCAGGGTTGATATCCTTCAGAATGGACTGGTTAGATTCTTTATATTAGATATGATGTATGTTATTTTACAAGGGTACACCCATATTTTAAAACATATGAAACAAACACATTTTGAGTGATATGGGAGAAAGGAATGGAGAGGCTACAGAGGGTAACACAGAAAACAGTTAAAACAAGGTTCTTGTATTAGTCATAGTATGTCATCAACCAAGACTGACGATTCTTTTCACCTGCTATCCAAGTAAAAGAAGATATAAGGTTTGTACACTAGAGTTTCAGACTTTGAAGTGCACACAAACCTCTTGGGCAACTTGACAAAATGCAGATGCTCATTTAATAGGCCTGGGTGGGGCTCGAGACTCCACATTTCTAGCAAGTTTCTAGGTGATGCTGCTGGTTTGAGTAGCAAGCACGTGTATAGCCTTCCCTTCCCTTCTCAGGAATTCTCAAACTGGTTGGTCAGATGAATCACCTGAGGAACTTACAAAAAATGGACTTAAGGGCCCTTCCCTAGTGATCTGGATCCAGGTCTGGGTTGGGGCCCAACATGTACTGTGTCCCTCATGCAAGCATTTCAGGAGAGACTGGGAGGCTTGGGCAAGCTGGAGAAGCCTGGCTGTGGTGCTCATCTCTATCAAGGCTCATGCTATAGGGATGTTAATACACAGGAGACTGGCTTGTCAGACCTCTGTCCCAAACGTGCCTTCCTGGGACAGGCAGGAAAAGAGAAAAAGACCATTTCCCAGGCTCCTTTGCAGCTATGGTTTAAGAGTTGATGTAGGTTCCGACTGTCAGATGCATGCATCCAAGCCTTACACTTGGAACTGAGGTGAGAGGAAGTGGGGGAGGGGGGGTCAAGCTGGCAGTACAAGGGGCATTTACTTTCTGGCACAGACCCAGGCAGTTGCTGGGTGGCTCTGGAGTTTCCTGATCCCCAGATCAAGACAATGATGTAATCTTGCTGCTGCTGCATCCAAACCTTCTTGTTTCAAAAAGCTAAAGTAGTTTCTGTTTCCTGCAGCCCTCCCCGTCTCTCCTCTTTCAGAACCCCGTCACCCAACACTCACCTTATGTGGCTAGTACGGAACCTGGCCTTTCCCACGGTCATCCAACGTCCGAGGCTGGGCCTTCCACCTCGTAGCTGCCACCTAGCCCTGCCACTAGTGGGGCAAACCTCATGTTCAAACTCCTGTCATTGCTGCTCTTTGCACCCTAGTATCCTTGGTCACCTGGGTCTTGCCACTCCGCTATAGCCACCAGCCTCACTGCCTGCCACACTCCTACTTGTGACTTACCCTCTGGGTGAGGCTCAGGGCTTGGCACAGCTGGAGACTTAGGGTAGCCCAAGGACAAACAGGCTGGGGGCTTGGATGCCTGCCTTTGAATCTCTCTTTTGGTGCAAAAAGTAAACAGTGGGCCTTAAGAATATAAGTTTTATATCAGACAAAGCTGAGGATATTTATGTGAGGGATCTTTCATCTCCTTGGTGGTGAGACCTGTCTCACTGGAACTGCCCAAAGCACACAGAGTACAAAGGTACAGACAGTAACTGCTCCACAGGCTCTAAGTTTTCTTCTGTGAAGAGGCAAGGATCAGTAATAGAATGTCATTAATGAGTAGAAAAGGAAGCTATGAAGGAATCTGGATTTCAAAGAATTTGAGGTTGTTATGGGACTTGCTACCCGATTTCTAATTGCATGTCAACAGGTACTAGCCATCCAGCACAGGAATATAAAATCTGTTTTGAACATAATACCTGCTTGGAAGTCAGGGTCTTGAGACCAGTGACTTCACCATGGAGGCTGACAGCTCACAATGAGCAGATAAATGCAATGCAGTGAAAAACACAGCCAGCTCTAAGAATCAGGAACGACACAGGCAAGGAAGAAGAGATGGGGATGAAGAGACTGCAGAGATGGTACACGTGGTCTATGTCACTTCAAAAGACAAAGATTTAGAACTAGATGTTTATTTCACTTGTAAGCCACTGGGTCAATACAAATATTTCAAAACAAGCAAAAGTGGTACCACGAATCTCACCAGACCTGGAAAGGTCACGGTAACTTCCCTACAGACAAGACCTTTCTTCTAAATCAAATCCAGCCCTGAAACTTCCCCAAAAGTCAAACTTTAACTCCCCTGCGTCTCACCAGTCAGTCATCCCCAGGTGGCTATTACCAAAGTCAGAGTCTGCGGTCTCTGTCTTGTTTGACCTAGGTCAGAATTCCTTTTTTGTTTTTTTTAAATAGAGGACACCACCACAATGAGATACCACTTCACACCCACTAGGATACCTATACAGAAGAAGACTAACAAGTACTGGTGAGGAGATGGGAGGAACCAGGCCTCTCACACTCTGCTAATGGGAATGCCAATGGCATGGTCACTTCGGGAAACAGTCTGGCAGTTCCTCAAAAATTAAACACAATTACCGCATGATCCCACTCCCAAGAGAACGGAAAACATACGACCAAACAAAAACTTGTACATAAATGTTCATAGCAGCCTTATTCATAATAGCCATGGAGTTGGAACAACCTGTCTAGCAACTGATAAATGGATAAAGAAAATGTGGAATATTATTCAGCCATTAAAAAAAAAAGTTACTGATACACGCTACAGCATGGATGGACCCTGCAAATGTTAACTGAAAGAAACCAAACATGAAAGACCACATATTGTGTGATTCCACATGTAAGAACTATCCAGAATAGGCATATCTTTAGAGACAGAAAGAGATGAGTGGTTACTTGGGGCTGGGAGAAGGGAATGGAGAGTGACTGTTAATGGGTATGAGGTTTCTTTTTTGGATGATGAAATGTGCAGCACTCAGATATGGTGATGGATGCACAACACTGTGAATGTACTAAAAACACTGAATTGTACACTTTAAAAAACATGGACTTTATGCATATGTGAACTGTATTTCAATAAAGCTGTTATTTTTAAAAAGGAAGAACAGGTTATTAAGTGCTGATGTTTATTGTTAAGGCTCTAACACTTCTAGGTTCCACAAAACATACACCTGAATCACTCCCTCTGGCTGCTTGGTGATTACTCCTGGCTGGAAGGAGGGAAGTGGCCTAGATACACAACATGTACTGACAGGCTGACTTGGAAGTTCCTAAAGGTCCTTCACCTCCCCACACGAAACTAAGGCACAGTCTGCATTCCTCAGTGTCCTTGATGCAAGGAGTCTCACTCAAAAAATGACTGATTCTGCAGATGAATCACTGAAGTCTCTGTTTTCAGAAAACGGTATTATGCTTATGACTATCCTTTCCACTTTCACTATTAGAAAATCCAAGTGGTGAATTTATTGTTTTAATCTTGTCCTTCCCCTGAATCAGGGTCCTAAAAGTTATCTACTTCCCCTGCTTGTCTGATGTTCCTTTAAATGCTTCTTTTTATAATAAAGGATGCTTTTATGAGCAAATTGCTTCAAGTTCTTTTGGTAGAAGTTATGATCCAGCTTCCAAACAAAAACATCTCACCCATTTGCTGGCTCTGGGGGAAGATGTCCATTGATGACTGCATTTGCAGCTCTGCCTAACCTCTGGGCCTTTTCCCAGAGCAGACCTGTTCTAAAAGCTTTACGGTGGTCCTTTACTAAATCAGTGCTTGAAATGTGGCCTGCCAGAAATGTCCAGGAAGCCCTAGCCTCCCCAGCTACACCCAGGTGGCATCTTGGATTGACCCTGTGCATATATGCCTGTCTAGTTTACTTGTAACCCACTCTTGGGCACAGCAGACAGGCACTTTCAGGCTATATAGCATGTTAGCAGATGCCTTAGGAAGGCTCTGGTAGCCCTCTGCTGCTGCTGCTAAGTCGCTTCAGTCGTGTCCAACTCTGTGCGACCCCATAGATGGCAGTCTACCAGGCTTCCCCGTCCCTCCTCTGCCCACAAATACTATCTCCTAATTTAGAGAAAGGAATCCCAGGAGCTGAAAAATGAAAGGCACCACCCATGGCTGAAATGGCAGCGATGGAGTGAAAGTGACTCGTGCCTTCATCTCTTGCCTCTCAGTCTGGTGCTCTAGGGTGCTCTTTCCACTCCAGCACAGGGGTTCATCACTGATCACATCTGTCAGGCCTCGGGCTGAAAAGGATCCGGAGAACACCAAAGGTCAGGTGGGCCTGGACACAGGGCACAGGCTTCCAGAGGCTGGGGCTCCCTGGGGGTGGAATGCCTTCCTGGGCTGTTTCCTGTGTCACCAACTCCTCCCTTCACCCTTCTCACACACTGGCTTCCAGAGGCCAGGCTCCCTACTTGTCCCTAAGTCCAGCACTGTGCTGCTATGCTCATGTCGGGGCCTCACGGTGTGTGAGAGGCACAGAGTTGGAGACTCTGTAGGTAAGCACCACACAAAACCTTGAACCTTAACTCTTTACCTTTTGCCCCAGTTACTAGGGATCATCATGCATAGAAGCCGACACCAGGATGTTTTAGAGCAAGAAAGGCACCTCGGATTTCGCAGGTGGACACAATGGCCCTGGGAGGGGAAGGGACTTCCATAGGGTCACTCAGTTAAGTTAGTGGTAAAAAAGAGATTAGCCTTTAGGTCTGCTCTGTTTATTCCTCTGTTCGTAGGCGGCCATTGCCCAGGCACGACAGACCCAGAGGACAGGCTCAGACAAGCAGAACTGGAACGTCTTGCCCTTTTCAGAGAGATGCAGTTGTTCTGCAGTGCGCCTGGCCTTGTGGAAGTCATCCCTGTGGCCTAGGGGGGTTCCAGTCACTCATTTTCATCCATGCAGCCAAACCATCTCAGTGGTATCAGGAGCGAGAGCAAGGCATGAAAGGAAGATGCCTAAGAGAGTCCTTTAGCCCCTCAAAGATCCAAACTCTCAAGTCTCATACATGGAAGGAGTTGTGCAGTAAAGAAGAGTGGGAGACCGGCAACATGATTTTTGTATTGACATTTGGTTCTTAATAATAACATCCAAAATGGGTTCTGTTCTTATAGTGATGCAGCTGGAAGTGCACTGGGTCAAGGGCATATGTTGCCGGAGTCTCCCTGGGAAGTGGAGAGGAGCTGGTGGTGGGACACACACTGATTTCTCTTTGGGACCTATATGCAGCCAGGTGGAGAATGGCAGCAGGTGCCCTGGCTCTGGCAGGGGGTGGGGAGGCAATCCCAGCCAGCCTGCAGACACATGGACAGAGTCCTTTGTCCCCAGCCCACAAGAAAACGGGTGCTGATGGGGCCCACGATGGCAGCTCCAGGACAGTGGAGGGAAGGCTGGGATGTTACATTCTTGAGGCCTTCACAGGTACATGTCATCGTAGCCCGGTGGGGGTAGATGGTCTGGGTTAGGTCTGGAATAGAAAGAGGGGCTGATGAGTTGGGGTGATGAAGAGTCAGGGGCACACAGGCAGACAGGGTCCTGAACGGAGGGAGCCTGCCTCCAGAATGATGTGGTGGTTGTGGAGTTAAAGACCATGTGCTCTAGAGTTGGTCTGAATTCTGATTTTCCCATCTTGGACAAGTTACTTCATCACTCCGGGCCTCAATTTCTGTCTCTGTGAAATATCTATCCACAAGTGCTGACATAAGAATTCACTGAGTTCCTGGCACATACAAGAAGTCCAGTAAATGTGAGTAGCAACCCTTCCTCTGAGTCTTCCTGGAGGGAAGCTGGGGAAGGGAGCCACTGAGGAATGGGAAGCTCATGGAAGGCTTCAGGGAGCACCAGGCAGGGGCCTGGAGGAGGCTCCACTCTCTTGGTGGCAAGGCCCGGGACTACTGGCAATTCTGCACTTGGTGTCAGATGCCTTTATCCCTGCAATGCTGAGCTGAGCCGCTATTGGGTCCTACCTCTCAGCATCCCTGAGTGAATACCTACCCAGATGGGCTGGTCCCAATGGGTCCAAAGGGGTCAAAGCGTGCTCCCGGGGGCACAGCTCCTGGAGGAAGCCGGTTTGGGAGTCCTGATGACGGGTCAATAAGTGCTCTTGGGAAGCCGGATCTCAGGGGATCCACAATCATGCCACCTCTCCGACACCTGAGGCAAGAAGGAATGATGGGTAAGCAGGTGTGGCAAGCAGCTATTGGAGAAGCGAAGGTGATGAGAATGTAGGTAAAAATGATTTGGACGCCAACTCTGGATGGCTCATGCAGATGCGTGTGGGTAGTTGCCTGAGTGCCAGCAGGAAGTGGGCAAGTGCAAGAACACAAAAAAGCACACCTTTTCTGGCTATCATGGCCTGCGCTTTCACCTCTACAAGCTCCAGGACCCCACAACACTGAGATCCCTGCCATGTCCTGCAGCCAAGGAGGGGGGCAGGATTTGATCAAGAACATGTGCCAGAACTTGTCAGGTGAATGGAGAACCAAAACAAGGCTCTTCCAGGCACAGCTTTAGGTCTAAGGGCTAATGAATTGAGATAATTTATAATACTAGCGTGTGCGCATGTGTGTGGTTTTCTTGAAGGGTCTCTGGGCATTCTATGACTTGATTGTCCAAGTGTGTGTGTGTGTGGTTTTCTTGAAGGGTCTCTGGGCATTCTATGACTTGATTGTCCGTGTGTGTGTGTGTGTGTGTGTGTGTGTGTGTGTGGTTTTCTTGAAGGGTCTCTGGGCATTCTATGACTTGATTGTCCNCCATCTTGATTCCAGCCTGTGCTTCATCTAGCCCAGCATTTTGCATGATGTACTCTGCATATAAGTTAAATAAGCAAGGTGACAATATACAGCCTTGATGTACTCCTTTCCCGATTTGGAACCAGTCTGGTGTTCCATGTCCAGTTTTAACTGTTACTTCTTGACCTGCATACAGACTTCTCAAGAGGTAGGTCAGGTGCTCCGGTATTCCCATCTCTTTAATTTTCCACGGTTTGTTGTCATCCACACAGTGAAAGGCTTTGGTATAGTCAATAAAGCAGATGTTTTTCTGGAATTCTGTTGCTTTTTTGATGATCCAACAGATGTTGGCAATTTGATCTCTGGTTCCTCTGGTTTTTCTAAATCCATCTTGAATCTCTGGAGGTTCAAGGTTCATGCACTGTTGAAGCCTGGCTTGGAGAATTTGAGCATTACTTGGCTAGCATGTGAAATGAGTGCAACTGTGCGGTAGGTTGAACATTATTTGGCATTGCCTTTCTTTGGGATGAAAACTGACATTTTCCAGTCCTGTGGCCACTGCTGAGTTTTCCAAATTTGCTGGCATATTGAGTGCAGCACTTTCACAGCATCATCTTTCAGGATTTGAAACAGCTCAACTGGAATTCCATCACCTACACTAGCTTTGTTCATAGTGATGTTTCCTNTTTTCCAGTCCTGTGGCCACTGCTGAGTTTTCCAAATTTGCTGGCATATTGAGTGCAGCACTTTCACAGCATCATCTTTCAGGATTTGAAACAGCTCAACTGGAATTCCATCACCTACACTAGCTTTGTTCATAGTGATGTTTCCTAAGGCCCACTTAACTTCACATTCCAGGATGTCTGGCTCTAGGTGAGTGATCACACCATTGTGGTTATCTTGCTCATGAAGATCTTTTTTGTATAGTTCTTCTGTGTATTCTGGGACTTCCCTGGTGGCTCAGATGGTAAAGCGTCTGCCTACAATGCAGGAGACCTGGGTTTGATCCCTGGGTCGGGAAGATCCTTTGGAGAAGGGAAGGCCGGCCACTCCAGTATTCTTGCCTGGAAAATCCCATGGATGGAGGAGCTGGGAGGCTACAGTCCATGGGGTCGCAAAGAGTTGAACATGACTGAGCAACTTCACTATCACTTTCTGTGTATTCTTGCCACCTCTTCATAATATCTTCTACTTCTGTTAGATCCATATCATTTCTATCCTTTAGCGTGCCCATCTTTGCATGAAATGTTCCCTTGGTATCTCTAATTTTCTTGAAGAGATCTCTAGTCTTTCCCATTCTATTGTTTTCCTCTATTTCTTTGCATTGATCACAGAGGAAGGCTTTCTTATCTCCCCTTGCTATTCTTTGGAACTCTGCATTCATATGGGTGTATCTTTCCTTTTCTCCTTTGGCTTTAGCTTCTTCTCTTTTCTCAGATATTTGTAAGGCTTCCTCAAATAACCATTTTGCCTTTCTGCATTTCTTTTTCTTGGGGATGCTATTGATCCCTGTCTCCTGTACAATGTCATGAATCTTCGTCCACAGTTCTTCAGGCAGTCTGTCTATCAGATCTAATCCCTTGAATCTAATTGTCACTTCCACTGTATAATCCTAAGGGATGTGATTTAGGTCATGCCTGAATGGTCTAGTGGTCTTCCCTACTTTCTTCAATTTCAGTCTGAATTTGGCAATAAGGAGTTCATGATCTGAGCAATAGCCAGCTCTTGGTCGTGTTTTTGTTGACTGTATAGAGCTTCTCTACCTTTGGCTGCAAAGAATATAATCAATCTGATTTCGGTATTGACCATCTGGTGATGTCCATGTGGAGAGTAATCTCTTGTGTTGTTGGAAGAGGGTGTTTGCTATGACCAGTGCATTCTCTGCAAAACTCTGTTAGCCTTTGCCCTGCCTCATTCTGTACTCCAAGGCCAAATTTGCCTGTTATTCCAGGCATCTCTTGACTTCCTATTTTTGCATTCCAGTTCCCTATGATGAAAAGGACATCTTTTTTTGGTATTAGTTCCAGAAGGTCTTTTAGGTCTTCATAGAACCATTCACCTTCAGCTTCTTCAGCCTTACTGGTTGGGGCATAGACTTGGATTACTATGATACTGAATGGTTTGCCTTGGAAATGAACAAGCGATCATTCTGTCATTTCTGAGATTGCACTCAAGTACTGCATTTTGGACTCTTTTGTTGATAATGAGGGCTACTCCATTTCTTCTAAGGGATTCTTGACCACAGTAGTAGATATAACCATCATCTGAATTAAGTTCTCCCATTCCAGTCCATTTTAATTCTCTGATTCCTAAAATGTCAATGTTCATTCTTGCCATCTCCTGTCTGACCACTTCCAATTGGTCTTGATTCATGGACCTAACATTCCAGGTTCCTATGCAATATTGCTTTTTACAGGTTAGTCCTTAATGTAGTTAATTCTACTGCTCAGAATGCACGGTAAGAAAATTCAGAGCTGTGTTCTAAGTTGCATGAAAAGCATGTTCCCTGAAGCTATGGTAGTCTCAAATTAGAAATGACTTAGGCTAAAAAAAAACCTCCTTGCATCATCCTGGTTTTTTCTTCCCATCATTAAGCAACCCATAAGCAAGTCCTGTAAAGTGTACTTCCAAATATATCCCAGATTTTCATTGTATCTGCCACCATCTACCACCATTATTTCTTGCCAGAGTGCCTGTGTCAGCTCCTTACCTGATCTTATTGTTTCTACTCTCGTCCCTCTCTAATCCATTCTCTACAAAGGAGCAAGAGGAATTTAAAAAAAAAAAAAAAAAGGAAACGATATCAAGTCTCTCTCCTGCTAAAGACACCTAGTGGCTTCCCACTGCTCCTGACTTTGACCCCAAGGTTCTACACAAACTGTCCTGTGCTTACCCCTACAGAGTCATCTCCTATCACCATATCTCACCATGTTCCAACCATACCAGCTTTCTCTTTGTTCTTAGAATAATTCAAGCCAAGATAGTTTCTTCTGAAGCAATGGCTGATATAAGTGTCAAAAGGAGAAAATACTAAGGGCTGAATCCCACACCAATATTTATGAGCTGTTTCTTTGGGCAAGTTGATTAAGCCGTGTCTCTCTCTCTCTCTTTTTTTTTTTTCAAAAATTGGGATAACAAGAGCAGGTACCTCTCATTCTCTTGCTAATGAAGATTAAGAGAGACTTAGTGTAATAATAGCTTGGCACACAGTAAAGGCTCAATAAATATTAACTATGTAAGTTGACTTCCCTGGTGGCTCACACGGTAAAGCGTCTGTCTACAATGAGGGAGACCCGGGTTTGATCCCTGGTTTGGGAAGATCCCCTGGAGAAGGAAATGGCAATCCTCTCCAGACAATGCCTGGAAAATCCCACGGACAGAGAAGCCTGGTAGGCTACAGCCCATGGGGTCGCAAAGAGTCAGAGACGACTGAGCGACTTCACTCCAATGTAAGTTGACATTCTAAGTGGGATTCCCTGGGGGGGAAAATGGTTAAAAAGGTCCCAAATGAAGCACTTTCTATCCAAAACATTTTGATGGCTCCCATTACCCCAGGATCAAAACCAGCTCCTTGGCACATAAGATCCCTTGTGATGTGGTTCCCACATTCACCTGTTCTCCCTTCACATGCCAACACAAGGAATATATAACCTCTTGGTCACTCCCCTGCCCACACACACACATGCACGCACGCACGCACGCACGTGCACGCGCACACACACACACACACACACACAATGACAAGATGATTTCACAGCCCCATTTGTATCCATTTTTCTCGTGGCCACAAATACCAACTACTTCCAATACTACAGAACTTTTATTAGTCCCTTGAAATTTAGTTCATCATGTATGATCTCAGTGAAGCCCTTCCTTCTATATACTGTCCCAACTCAACCCTTCAGAATAATCACCCTTCTGTGAGCTTCAACAGACCTGAGACATACTTCTTTGTTTTAGAAACACTTACGGTCTGGAATAAAAAGGGCAATCAGCCCTAATCAACTGTGAATTCCTTGAAGGTTGAGTCCCTATCCAATATTCTATTATTATAACACAACTTCTGTTCATGAATGAGTGTGGTCAAGTTACTTATACACGAACATCAGTTTCACATAAACTGTAAAAGGGGGGTAGCCCTTAGCAATCTCATGGGGTGGAGAGAATTAAATAAGAGAATACGGATGAAATGCCTAGCAATTTCTGCAATAGTTGGCACTCTATATAGCAGTCATATAAATATTACTGAACCAGCTTTGCCATCCATGGGGGGGAAAAAACCAAAAGGATCAAGATTACTTCCATTACAATGAAAAGAATGAGGGCAACTATTATTGTGTCACAAGTAATGAAAAATGAAAATTATTAAGGTGGCACAGGTAGGGGATAATTCTTTTCCAAATATGGTGCTAGATCAACTGGATATCAATATGGTAAAACAGGTATCTATCTCACAATACACATAAAATTGATTTCAAATGGATTATCTTAATATAAAAGGTAAAACAACAAAGCTTCTAGAGTATATGAGAAATTCTATATGACCATAGATAGGACAAAATTTTCTCAAACAGGTCAAAAAAGCACCACATATAAAGGGAAGGTACTGATAAATCGAATTACATAAAATATCAAGAATGTTTTAATTTAAAAAAACACCCTTAACAGACTGAAAAGGCAAGCTACAGAGGGAAGACACTTGTAGGACATATGTCTGACAAAGGACTAAATCCAGACTATATAAGCAATGTCTACAAATCATAAGAAGACAAGACAATCCAACAGGAAAACAAGCAGAAGATTTGAACAGACTCTTCACAAAAGAGTAAATTCAAATGGGCTTGTAAACATTAAAAAAAAAAAAGATTAAAAATGTGGTCCATGGACCTATGGTGGGTTCCTGAGACACTTCTGAGGGTCCATGAGGTCAAAACTATTTCATCTTAAAAACTATCTGCTTTCTTCACTGTGTTGATATTTTTACTAACAGTACAAAATCAATGATGAGGACTTCCCTGGTGGTCCAGGGAACAGGGGTTCGATCCCTGATCTAGGAAGACCCCACATGCCTCAAGGCAACTAAACCCCTATGCTGCAGCTCCTGAGCCTGTATGCCACAACCACTGAAGCCTGCACACTCTATGCAACAAGAGACACCACTGCAGCGAGAAGCCTGTGCACAGCAAGAAGAGCAGACCTCGCCACAACTAGAGAAAGCCCACTCGCAGCAACTAAAACCCAGTGCAGCCAAAAATAAACAAAAACACAAAATCAAAAGCATCAGTGAGTAGCAGTCATGGTAATCTGACTCACCAGCCACTCCAACTACACCCACCCCATCCATTTTCCCATCAAAATGTCCTTAAAGAAGTGGTAAAAATTACCAAGTGTTCTAAAGTCTCAATCTTTGAGTACACTTCTTTTTAATATTCTGTGTGATGAAACAGTAAATATTCATAAAGCACTTTTGCTGCATGTAGAAATACAATGGCTGTCTCAAAGAGAAACTTGTGCAGCTAAGCTGCTAAGTTAAAGTAGTCATTTTTTCATGGAAAACTATTTTTACATAAAATGGCAAACCAAGGTTATTCAGATTGAGCTACACAGTAGACACTTTCCTGAAAACCATGGAACCTGTTACTTCAAGGAAAATAACTGACAGTATATGTTGCAAATGATAAAATTCAAGCTTTCAAGAAAATCTGCAATTTGGAAATTTGTATTTACCACTAGGAGAAGGAAACTGCAACCCACTTGAGTGTTCTGGTCTGGAGAATCCCATGGACAGAGGAGTCTGGCAGGCCACAGTTCGTGGGGTCGCAAGAGTTGGACATGAGTTTAGTGACTAAACCACCACAACCATTCATCACTAACTTGATGGGTTCCCCATATAGATGAAGATGAGATTAGTAATATTTATGAATATGATTTTTTAGATATTGTGTAATAAAATGTGTCAATGTTTAGTGGATCAGCACATACCAGTGAACCAGCATTTTCCAAACAACCAATACATGATCTTCCAACATCATGCACTGGTAAAAGATCCATTAAAAGGGCATGATAGACCAGTGGATTTTAATGTAGTAACGTACAAAAAGTTCACTGATATGAATTCAAATTTTACACTGGAACTAACCCTTTGTGAAAATTAATGAAGAGAAACCTAAATAAAACAGAATGAGAAGGCCACAAGGGAGAGCTTTCAAGTAGGTATCATTGGACATCAACACAGACTCCAGCAAGAAGAGAGTATCTTCCATTTCCTGCAGGAAGTAACACTATCTTACTACTTTCAGTGGAGGAAGAAAGATTTCCTCAGTGCTGGTAACAGCTCAGCTAATGAGAGAGTAGCACAACTCAGCCAATGAAAAGCCATTATACTGTAAACTTCCAGTTTCTTCCAACAGACTTCTGATTTATAACAGTCCTGTGGAAGTGACAAATAGATTTAAGGGACTAGATCTGATAGACGGAGTGCCTGATGAACTTTGGATGGAGGTTGGTGACACTGTACAGGAGATAGGGATCAAGGCCATCCCTAAGAAAAAGAAATGCAAAAAAGCAAAATGACTGTCTGAGGAGGCCTTCCAAGTAGCTGTGAAAAGAAGAGAAGCCAAAAGCAAAGGAGAAAAAGAAAGATATACCCATCTGAGTGCAGAGTTCCAAAAAATAGCAAGGAGAGATAAGAAAGCCTTCCAGTGATCAGTGGAAAGAAATGGAGGAAAAGAAAAGAATGGGAAAGACTAGAGATCTCTTCAAGAAAATTTGAGATACCAAGGGAACATTTCATGCAAAGATGGGCTCGATAAAGGACAGAAATGGTATGGACCTATCAGAAGCAGAAGATATTAAGAAGAGGTAGTAAGAATACACAGAAGAACTGTTCAAAAAAGATCTTCGTGACCCAGATAATCACAATGGTTTGATCACTCACCTAGAGCCAGACATCCTGGAATGTGAAGTCAAGAGGGCCTTAGGAAGCTTCACTACAAACAAAGCTAGTGGAGATGATGGAATTTCAGTGGACCTACTTCAAACCCTAAAAGATGATGCTGTGAAAGTGCTGCACTCAACATGCCAACAAATCTAGAAAACTCAGTAGTGGCCACAGGTCTGGAAAAGGTCAGTTTTCATTCTAATCCCAAAGAAAGGCAATGCCAAAGAATGCTCAAACTACCACACAATTGCACTCATCACACACGCTAGTAAAGTAATGTTCTAAATTTTCTCCAAGCCAGGATTCAGCACTATGTGAACCATGAACTTCCAGATGTTCAACTGGTTTTAAAAAGGCAGAGGAACCAGAGATAAAACTGCCAACATCCGCTATAGAATTCCAGAAAAGCATCTGTTTCTGCTTTATTGACTATGCCAAAGCCTTTAACTGTGCAGATCACAACAAACTGTGGAAAATTCTTCAAGAGATGGGAATACCAGACCACCTGACCTGCTTCTTGAAAAATCTGTATGCAGGTCAAGAAGCAACGGTTAGAAGTGGACATGGAACAACAGACTGGTTCCAAATAGGAAAAGGAGAAGGCTGTATATTGTTACTCTGTTTATTTAACTTATATGCAGAGTACATCATGAGAAATGCTGGGCTGGATGAAGCACAAGCTGGAATCAAGATTGCCGGGAGAAATATAAGTAACCTCAGATATGCAGATGACACCACCCTTATGGCAGAAAGCAAAGAAGAATTAAAGAGCCTCTTGATGAAAGTGAAAAGAGGAGAGTGAAAAAGTTGGCTGAAAACTCAACATTGGGAAAAACTAAGATTGTGGCATCCGGTCCCATCGCTTCATGACAAGTAGATGGGGAAACAGTGTAAACAGTGGCAGACGTTATTCTTTGGGGCTCCAAAATCACTGTAGATGGTGAATGCAGCCATGAAATTAAAAGATCCTTGCTCCTTGGAAGAAAAGCTATGACCAACCTAGACAGCATATTAAAAAGCAGAGACATTACTTTGCCAACAAATGTCCGTCTAATCAAGGCTATGGTTTTTCCAG
Source organism: Neotragus pygmaeus (assembly GCA_006410875.1). NCBI lineage: Eukaryota > Metazoa > Chordata > Mammalia > Artiodactyla > Bovidae > Neotragus > Neotragus pygmaeus. The sequence continues at coordinate 552,398 of SJYV01054924.1, forward strand.
TAGTCATGTATGGATGTGAGAGTTGGACTATAAAGAAAGCTGAGCAGCAAAGAATTGGTTCTTTTGAACTGTGGTGTTGGAAAAGACTCTTGAGAGTCCCTCGGACTCTAAGGAGATCTAACCAGTTCATCCTAAAGGAAATCAGTCCTGAGTGTTCACTGGAAGGACTGATGTTGAAGCTGAAACTCCAATACTTTGGCTACCTGATGGGAAGAGCTGACTCACTGGAAAAGACCCTGATGCTGGGAAAGACTGAGGGTGGGAGAAGGGTACAACACAACATGAGATGGTTGGATGGGATCACTGACTCAACGGATACGAATTTGGGTAAACTCCAGGAGCTGGTGATGGACAGAGAGGCCTGGCGTGCTGCAGTCCATGAGATCTCAAAGAGTTGGACATGATGGAGCAACTGAACTGAACTACCAACTTCCTCTTTTTCTCTATAAATGGGTCTGCCAGGTGGTTCAGTGGTAAAGAATTCACCTTCAAAGCAGGAGACCTAGGTTCGATCCCTGGGTCAGGAAGATCCCCTGAAGAAGGGAATGGCTACCCACTCCAGTATTCTTGCCTGGAGAATTCCACGGACAGCAAAGCCTGGCAGGCTATGGTTCATGGGGTCACAAAAAGTCGGACACAACTGAGCAGTTAACACTTTCACTTATTGTTTTAGGTTAACACCTTAAAGAAACTATCACTTATCAAGTTTTGGTGTAATAAAAAATAGAAAATGTACAATTATTTGAAAATTACTAAACTACTCCTCTCTTTTCCAACAACTTGTCTATGTTAAGGTTTAAACATAATCAGCTACAGACTAAATGCAGAAGCAGAAATGAGAATCTAGCTGACTTCTATGCCAGATATTAAGAAGATCTGCAACAATGAAAACAATGTCACTCTTCTCACTAAGTTTTGGTTTGGAAAGTATTTTCATAAAATTTGTTATTTAAGTTAACACATAAGAAGTTTATTATTTTTAATGAATAAATGTATATTTAATTTATAATTAAAATAGTTTGGCTATAATTTATAATATAGTAAATACTGATAGATATAACTCAAACAAACAGATCTTTTGGGTTCCTAAGTAATCTGGGGGCATGCAAGGGAGTTCCTGAGACAAAAAATTTGAGATCTGCCAGCATAGGAAATGTAACTTCAGGAAATAAAATTTTATTATACAGATGTTCACAGTATACCATTTAAAACGAAAAATTGGACATTCTTCAAATACCCAATGGAGACTAGGCAAATTATAGCATGTATCAGCAGAATAAAATATCAGATACTAAAAAAAGTACATTTATTACTTTAGTAAATAAAATTTTAAAAAATGTGGAACACAAATATTGGGAATATTTTTAAAATATGTAAAGATACAGACTGACTGGGATTAAAAAATGAATTTTGAATGACATAAGAGCTTTATATGCAAGGGTTTAGTTTTAGCAAAGCTGGTTAAACACAGGAAAAATTGATTTTTCAAAACAGAGAACAAGATTTAGGGCATACAGTTTCCTGACTGAGGACAGATGGAGCAAAGGGAAATGGGTTAGAATCATAATGACAACAAAAAAAGTTAGGCTTAGAGTAAAAAAAATTTCCCTCACAGATGGGCTGTTTTCAGTAATTCTCCCCAAGAGATCTCAGCAGAACAGACTTACTTTGCATCCTCAATTCTCCATTGTAATGGAATGTCGTCTCCCTCTATGCCAGCATCACACCAGCAAACCAGTATCCTCTGACAAGCTCTGGACACACGTGTCACCACACACTTACTGAAGCAAGACATCTCAACTTCAGTTTGCATTTGGAGGTGTCCAGGTGTGGGATAGGCAACACAGTACAGAAGTTCGGGGTGAGACACAGAACTGTATGCTATACAAAGGGGCAGAGGCTGTTGTTTCCTGCTCAGAACATAACACAAGGCTGTTCAGTGATAGGGTTAATTAACATCCTGCAGCAGTCCTCTGCTGACCCATTCTTTCCCTTCTTCCTGCCCTCAGGCCCTACCCTTAAATCTGGCATTGGTGGAAAAAAACAAAAAGGTGACAGTGTGAGTGCCTAGTTGCCCAACAACATGGCAGTGATAGGGCTCTCACAAAGAAGTTGTCTTTATAGCCATCTGTGCTGTCAGCGGAAGATGGCTCGCATGGGTGGGCGTGGAGGGAGAAGGGGACTAGAGGCAAGATCTGTCAGTTCCCTAGTGGCTGACAAAAAGCCTCCTAAACATCTGCCTCCCCTTCCAGGTCAGTGTCCTAGTCCTGGAAGCGTAGCTTGCTTGAGAAAGATCTCACTGGCGGGAGAGGTAGGGGATACACTTTTCTCCATAATCAGTGTGCAGTCACTACACTGAACTTGTACAGAAACCGATTACACGAACTAAAACTGAAGCATGCAATGGGGAAAGCATAAGCTTCTGAGTCCCACGTAGGGGTAAAGCCCAGTCCTCACCATCTTGGTTAGAATATTCTGGCAAGTTATGCTGCCTCTCCTTATCCATTGTCTCCCTCTCTGTAAAAGCAGGGATGCCACTGATTTCCACGTAGGACTGTCTGGAAGGTGGGCAACCATAAATGAAAATACTTTGGATGGCGGTCAACACATGGTGGACAGTCAAGAAATAGCAGTTTTTCCTACCCTAGGTTAAGTGGTGGCCACCGTAAGGAATGTGTCCTCATGATGGAAACAATGTCCACAGAGGTCCTGGGCTTAAATGCAGTTGCCTGGCACACCCTCTGCGTCAATATTCTCACACCTAAGTGGCTCTACAAGCATCAGATCCTTTTCTCAGAGGAGTAGGCTATGTTATTTTTTAAAAAATAAAAGGTTCTCTCTTCTAGGGGACCATCTAGTCATTACACCTTCAGTATTGTTATCTCTGCTTGCTACCTGAATAAGATCCATGGAGTATTTCTTGAACATCTACTATATTCTGAGCAATGAGCTCAATATGACATCTATCATCATATTCCTGAGACAGGTACAATAATTCCCAAGTTGCCCATGAGAAAACCAAGGCTAACTGTCCTCACTGAGACAGGCAAAGCTACAAGGCCAGGGTTTGAACCCAGTTGATCAGCCTGCAAAGCCTGTACTCCTAACTGCCATATGATACTCTCTCCTTGACAGGGGAGGTGGGTGAGGTGGCAGAAAGAAGGGAAAGAAGTCCTGCCTGTTAAAAGTGGTACACAGGAGTGATAAGCCTTGGCCGTCCATCTCATCCCTTCCAATCCACCAGGATCCTTAGCAAGGACACCACCACCCTCTATCAGTATTCTTCAATGATTTCCAGCTGTCCACTGGGGAGATTCAGGTATATCAGGTACGCCTGGCAACAGGGTCCTTGCAAAATCTAGTCCTATCCTTCAGAGCTGTTATATCCCAGGTTTCTGAGATGAACTCTTTCTCAAACCAAAATTCAGAGACAACCCCATGCTTTCAGATCTTGATGCCACTGGACTGCTGGTCTCACAGCTTGGAACAACCTCCCCAGAAAGGAATCTAAGGAAATAATCCAGACACATGAAAAGGAAAAAAGAAAAGGAGCCTGAGGAAACCTTCTCCTCTTCCCATGAACACACAGCTCAGGCAGCAACCCCCAAGAAGCCTTTCCTAGGCCACCAATGGAGGATCTCTGTGCTAATCCTTGATAACCTGGCAGTTATATCAACTCTTATTTATTCACCTGTCTCCCGTAACAGAGGGACAGCACACACCTCAAAAGTACGGGCCCAGGCCCGGGGATCTCTGAACCCAGAGGGAAACATTTGCTGGATAGAGAACTCATCAAAAATGTGCAAGATATAGGTCAAGGTGATAGAGATACAAAGGGTTGAAAAAGGAGGGTAAAGGGGATATGCACTTGAAAAACACCAATAATCTTGGAATTAGAGAAATATAACCACATGGTAGGGACCTAACAGAAGCAGAAGATGTTAAGAAGAGGTAGTAAGAATACACAGAAGAACTATACAAAAGAGATCTTCACGACCCAGATAATCACGATGGTGTGATTACTCACCTAGAGCCAGACATCCTGGAATGGAAAGTCAAGTGGGCCTTAGGAAACATCACTGAACAAAGCTAGTGGAGGTGATGGAATTCCAGTGGACCTACTTCAAAACCTAAAAGATGATGTAGTGAAAGTGCTGCACTCAATATGCCAGCAAAATTGGAAAACTCAGCAGTGGTCACAGGACTGGAAAAGGTCAGTTTTCATTCCATTCCCAAAGAAAGGCAATGCTAAAGAATGCTCAAACTACTGCACAATTGCACTCATCTCACACGTTAGCAAAGTAATGCTCAAAATTCTCCAAGCCAGGCTTCAACACTACATGAACCAAGAACTTCCACGTGTTCAAGCTGGTTTTAGAAAAGGCAGAGGAACCAGAGATCAAATTGCCAATATCCACTGGATCATCAAAAAAGCGAGAGTTCCAGAAAAACATCCATTTCTGCTTTATTGACTATGTGAAAGCCTTTGACTATGTGGATCACAACAAACTGAAAAATTCTTCAAGAGATGGGAATACCAGACCACTTGACCTGCCTCTTGATAAACCTGTACGCAGGTCAAGAAGCAACGGTTAGAACTGGACATGGAACAACAGACTTGTTTCAAATTGGGAAATGAGTACGTCAAGGCTGTATAGTGTCACCCTGTTTATTTAACTTACATGCAGAGTACATCATGAGAAAAGCTGGAAGAAACGAAGCACAAGCTGGAATCAAGATGGCTGGGAGAAACATCAATAACCTCAGATATGCAGATGACACCACCCTTATGGCAGAAAGTGAAGAAGAACTAAAGAGCCTCCTGATGAAAGTGAAAGAGGAGAGTGAAAAGTTGGCTTAAAACTCAACATTCAGAAAACTAAGAACATGACATCTGGTCCTATCACTTCGTGGCAAATAGATGGGGAAACAGTGGAAACAGGGACAGATTTTAGTTTTTTGGGCTCCAAAATCACTGCAGATGGTAATCTAAGCCATGAAATTAAAAGACACTTGCTCCTTGGAAGGAAAGTTATGACCAACCTAGACTGTTTATTAAAAAGCAGAGACATTACTTTGCCAAAAAAGGTCCATCTAGTCAAAGTTATGGTTTTTCCAGTAGTCATGGATGGATGTCAGAGTTGGACTATAAAGAAAGCTGAGCACCAAAGAACTGATGCTTTTGAACGTTGGTGTTGGAGAAGACTCTTGAGAGTCCCTTGGACTGCAAGGAGATCCAACCAGTTCATCCTAAAGGAAATCAGTCCTGAATGTTCACTGGAAAGGACTGATGCTGAAGCTGAAATTCCAATACTTTGGCTACCTGATGTAAAGAGCTGACCCACTGGAAAAGACCCTGATGCTGGGAAAGACTGAAGGTGGGAGAAGGGGACGACAGAGCATGAGATGGTTGGATGGCTCCACCGACTCAATGGAGATGAGTTTGGGTAAACTCTGGGAGTTGGTAATGGACAGGGAGGCCTGGCGTGCTTCAGTCCATGGAGTCGCAAAGAGTCGGACACAACTGAGCAACGGAACTGAACTGAACTGCATGGTAGTATTCTCAAGGATGGGGTGAATGCCAATGCTAGCGGGCCAGGAGTTTTAGCCAACCAAAAAGAACATGAAGAGCAGGATGGGGCAGGGCTGGCTCTGTCTGAGGCAGGCCTGTGCTTGGCTGGCACTATTCCCGGCCTCTATCCCCATCTTCTAGGTGTAGAACAATGCCTACATATTTCCAAATGCCTTTCACAGCCCAAAGACTTAAAACGCAGAGATATCACTGCTGACAAAGGTCTTTAAAGTCAAAGCTATGGTTTTTCCAGTAGTCATGTATGGACCTGAGAGCTGTACCATAAAGAAAGCTGAGTACCAGAGAACTGATATTTTCAAACTGTAGTGCCAGAGAAGACTCTTGAGGGTCCCTGGATTGCAAGGACATCAAAACAGTCAATCCTAAAGGAAATCAACCCTGATTATTCACTGGAAGGACTGTTGCTGAAGCTCCAGTACTTTGACCACCTGATACGAAGAGTCAACTCACTAGAAAAGACCTTGATACTGGCAAAGACTGAAAGCAAAAAAAAGAGGTGATGGCAGAGGATGCGATGGTTAGATAGCATCACCAACTCAATGGACATGAATTTGAGCAAAACCCAGGAAGATAGTGGAGAACAGAGAAGCCTGGCATGGTGCAGTCCATGGGGTCGCAAAGAGTCAGACACAACTCAGTGACTGAACAACAACATTGTTCTATTGACCTGTGAGTCTGTCCATCTAATGTAGCTATATAATAACCCTGAATACTGGGTATAGTGATTTCTCCATCTTTATTTATTTTCAAAATTATTTTTAACTACTCCAACTCCTTTGCCTTTCCATATAAATTATGGAATAATCTTTCTCTATCTTCAGAAGTTTTTGTTGGGATTTTGATAGGAATTGCATTAAACTACTGTATCAATTTGTGGAGTATTTGACACCTTTGGTGCAGTGGGAAAGAATCCGCCTGCCAATGCACGGACATGAGAGATGTGGGTTCAATTCCCAGGTCGAGAAGATCCTCTGGAATAGAAAATGGCATTCCACTCCAGTATTCTTGCCTGGAAAGTTCCATAGATGGAAGAGCCTGGAGGGCTACAATCCATGGGGTGGCAAAGAGTCGGATACGACTGAGCCACTAATACAGAGAGTATATCAATTTGTGGAGTATTTGACATTTTTACTATGTTGAGTCTTCCATTCATGAACATGTGATGTTTCTCCATTTACTTAGGTCTTCTTTGATTACAGTTTTCAGCATAAAAGTCTGAAATGTTTTGTTAGATTTACACCTAAGTATTTTTTCAGTAATTCTAAATGGTGGCCTGTGCTGTGCTTAGTTGTTCAGCTGCGACCCCATGGACTGCAGCCCCGCCAGGCTCCTCGGTCCATAGGGATTCTCCAGGCAAGAGTACCAGAGTGAGTTGCCATGCCCTCCTCCAGAGAATCTTCTAAACCCAGGGATCAAACCCAGGTCTCCTACACTGTAGGCAGATTCTTTACCAGCTGAGCTAAAAGCTATTATATTTTATCTTATATGTCTATTTCCATGTGTTTATTACTAATATAGTGAAACATAGTTGACTTTTGGATGTTGAGCTGGTATCCTACAACCTTCCTAGGCTCATAGTATTCTTTTTCCAGTAGATTCCTTGAGATTTTCCATGTAGACCATTATGTCAACTATGAATGTAAATTTTTATTTCTTCCTTTCTTATCTGTATGCCTTTTCTTTTTCTTGTCTTAATGTGGTGGCAACACTTTCAGTACTACGCTAAGTAAGACTTGTGAGAGAGGATATCCTTGCCTTGTTTCTTAGGAGGAAAGACTTCAGTAACTAATTTTAAATAAATTTCTTTTGCTAGTATAATGTTGGTCTCAAAAAATATTGCTAGGTTATTATCAAGCCACTCTCCAGTTGAAGGAAAAATACAAAGTCTCAATCATGGGCTATTACTATCCGTTCTCTTACAGTCTGATCCTAGGAGCCTTATTTCAATTGTTATATATTCATGCTTCCAAATAAGACAGAGCTAGGACCTTTTAAAATTTTTTTGCAGCTTTACTGAGATATTTCATGTACCACAAAATTCAGCCAGTTAACATGGTGGTTTTTAGATGTTTACAGAAAGTGCAACTACTCTAACTTTTGAATATTTTCTGCACCCTAAAAAAACATCCTGTACTCATCAGCAGTCATTCCCCATTCATGCTCTTTAATCCTTCCATCTCACCTCCTGGCAACCAAATAATCTACTTTCTGTTTCTGTGGATCTGCCTATTCTTGACATTTCACATAAATGGCTTTTTGCACTTAGCACAATGTTTTCAAGGTTCATATATGATGTGATGTGTATCAGTATCAGTACTTCATTTTTTACTGCTGAAATATTTCCCTGTATGCATATATCACATTTATCCATTCTATCAGCTGGTGGACATTTAGGTTGCTTCCACTTTTAGGCTATTAGGAGTAATGCTGCTATGAACATTCTTGTACAAAAGTTGTACCTGAAGATGTGCACAAACCAGTAGTTTATCATTGTAGTTTTGATTTCCGTTTTTTTCACATGTTTATGGGCCACCTGTACACCTTCCTTGGGGAAATGTCTATTCAAATCCTTTAACATTTTTGAAATTGGGTTGTCTTTTTATTACTGAGATGTAAAGTTCTCTATGTATCTATGTATCTCTAGATAAAGTCTCTTGTCAGATATATGATTTGTAAATGCTGTCAAATTCACGATAACCTCACATACAAGTGCCTATCTTTTCTGGTGTAATTATGCTCAGGCATCTACACAATGAAACAAACATTATCCTATCATTATTTACTATTTATTTCTCATTTCTATTATATTTAATACTACCTCTTTTGAAATTGTGCATTTGGTAAGTTAGATTATCTATGAACTCCATTTTCAGAGAGTAAAGGAGATTTCAGAGAATATTTGTTTTGATATGGGAAGTAAATCTGAGAGAACTGAGAATTACTATCCACTTAATAAGATCTAAGTCTTCCCCAATTTGACTGCTGTCTAGGGCTTATCCTTCAACCTTGTCAACATACTCTGGTTACATCACAGCAGAGCACTGGGCTAGAGTGAGGACACCTGAACCCCCAGCTCCGGCTCTGGCTCTTTATTACTGGCTGGTGACCTTAGGCAAGTCATCTTAAATAAGGGGTTCAGATCAGACAAGCTGTTCCCAACCTTTCAAGACTTTTTATCAATTTCCACCTTGCCCACAGAAACCAGTATTTCCAAAAATTGTCAAAGAGACTTGCCAATTACTACTTATTATAGTAATAAATTTCCCATTTAATTAATCAAAGGTATATAGCTGCAAGACAGTAGTATTAACAATGGCAGTTAACACTTATTGAGTGCTTATTATGGCTGCACAGTGAGCCCTCCCTCTCAACCCTGCCAAGCCCACCATTACTACCACACCGTGGACTCCAAATTGGGAAGTGCCATCTCAGCTAGAGACTATGGCGTCCCTGCTCCTTGTCTTCTCTCAGAGCAGAAGTCTCCAGTCCTAAATACTGCTATCCTAATCTGCAAAGATCTTAGATGTGACTTGTTCAGACCTCATGCTGTTTTGGAAAAGTTTTCACATTGTCAAAGAGATTGGGGGCTACAATGAAGTGAAATGCAAAGAAAGGGAACACTGAGATGACATCCCCTCCAGGAACCTCCAGTATTTCTGCATATTTGCATTCTCCCCAAAAGCCTGATTCAGAGTCCTATACAAACAGCTCTGGAATGAATAACTGAACCAGCTGGGCAGCAACTCTGGAGTACTACACACACGCCTCAGAGGCACTGACCCTTGGGCGAGTCAGAGGCTCTGTGCAGCCTCTAATATAAAGATGCAGGCAGCCTTAAGATGCTGGGGTGACTAGCAGCAGTACAAGAACTCGCTGCTCCACTCAGGTCTCCACTTCTATCTCCAAATACCAAGAATCTTGACAATTCTGTTGAAGAGATGTGGGGGGTCCCGAGAGGCGTCAAGCAGCAGGATGGCCAAGGATAGAATCCTTCTAGAGAAGCTGGGGCTGCCCTCTGTGGGCTGTGCACTCACCAGGTAGGCTGTCGGCTCGTATGTGGGTGTTGTGGGTGAATCCGGAGTGGGTCCACCTCTCTGGCAGTGGCAGGGGGAAACTCCCGGTGGGGACTTAGATTGGCTTTTTCCCACTGCTCATGAATAGGTGTAATAATCCCAGACACAATACGAGACCGAAGCTCCTCGCTGTTCTTGTAGACCCTGAAGAAAGGAGACGAGGCGTTAGCTGCTTTCTGCTGGTTGGTAACCCTGCACACAGTATTTTTGTGGTGGTGGCGGCGGCGGTGGCGGTGGCGGTGACAGTGGTGGCAACGGCCCTGAGAGCGTGTGGACTGTTCGCAAGGGTGGGAACAGGCTGCCCGGCGNGAGACGAGGCGTTAGCTGCTTTCTGCTGGTTGGTAACCCTGCACACAGTATTTTTGTGGTGGTGGCGGCGGCGGTGGCGGTGGCGGTGACAGTGGTGGCAACGGCCCTGAGAGCGTGTGGACTGTTCGCAAGGGTGGGAACAGGCTGCCCGGCGGACCTGGGTAAGGGGCGCAATAGCCCGGCGTTGTCTCCCCGATTTGGGCCTAAGCTTCTTAGGCATCTGAGTTGCCCCTTTTCGTTTACCACCCCATTAGAAAGAGGTAAGTGTCCAGGGGCACAGGGCCTTGTCTCTTCTGGGCCCACCCCACCCCACCCTGCCCTCAGCCTCATTGTGTGTTCATCACATGTCATGGGAAGAGTCATGGAAGGCAAAGGCTCCATGGGAAGGATAACCANACGCTGCGGGCCGGGCCGGGGGCCAGGCGTGGCGTGAGGAGCGCGCGCAGACACGGGGCGCTGACAGGCGGGGAGACACGCACACACACATCCACGGGGGCTGACAGCCGCGGGGGCACACGGGGGCGGAGGGCCGAGGCGGGCGCTCACCTGGCAGCAGCGGCGGCGGCGGCTGCGCCCGCGGCCGGGCCGCTCTCCGCGCGCTCCAGGTCTCCCTCCCGGCTGGCGGGTGGCCGGCCGGCCGGCCGGCCGGCGCAGACCGCGCGGAGGCGGAGGCGGCGGCGACGCCGGAGCCGCGGACGGCTGGGCGGCGGGGACGCAGCTGCACCAACCGACTCCGGGCCGCTCGGCTCGGCCCGGCCGCACTCGGAAGCGCTCGGCTCCGCTCGGCACCTCTCGGTTCGGGTGGGGGCGTGGCCCGAGGCCCCCCGCCCAGGTCTCCTCTGGCGCCTGGATNCCATGGGAAGGATAACCAGGTTCCTGGTCCAAGTAGGCAGGGCTCTGGGCTTAATGTCCAATCCTGTCACTAACTCAGGGGCCTTGGAAGGCTGCTCTAGGTCTCTTTTTCTCTGTCTGTGAGAGAAAAGCAACGTGAGCCATCACTGAAGTGTTAAGGCAGACTGAGGTACCAGGGAGCGAGCAGGACTCTATGGAGTTCCTAAAAATCTGTCATTTTAAAATGAGTCATATCCTGTGTCAAAAAACAAATCTTATAAACCAGGGACACAGAAAATAAACTGGTGGTTGCCAATGGGAGGAAGTGGAAGAAGACCAAACTGGGAATTTGGGATTAGCAGATGCAAACTGGTATATACAGAATGAATAAACAAGAAGGTCCTACTTGTAGCACAGGGAACTATATTCAATGCCTTGTGATAAACCATAATGGAAAAGAATATGATACAGAATGTCTACATTGTATAACTGAGTCAACTCTGCTATACAGCAATAATCAACACAATACTGTATATCAACTACAATTCAATAAAAACTAAAAAAAAGAGCAAACTTCATAAATGTGAATCAAAACCTGAAGGAAATCAAATGTCTTTACAGGAGAGAAAGGTGGCAAATACTGTCATAATCAAGTGACCAAACTGAACAAAATCTACAAGACAGATGTCATGAGCCTGACATGAAACACTTAGAAGAACATAGCCTCACTTACACAGAGTTCTTATTGAAAATGTCCAACCTGAATCAGATGATAAGGTAACAATCTGAATGTTCTATACAACAACTGACCTCAAGTCTTCAAAAATAGCAATGCTAAGAAAAAAGTCTAGGAAACTTCTAGATTAAAGGTAATTGAAAAAACATGAAAATAAACACAATGTGTGATATTTGGCTGGGTTAAAAAAAACAAACACCTCAAATTGAAAACTAAAAGACTACCCAGAAAGGACACTACTTGGAAGATTGCAGAAACCTGAACACTGACCGTATACTAAATGACATTAACTTATCAGAACTAAGTTTCCTGAGTGTGATAACTGCCTTAAGGTTATACAGGAGGACGTCTACGTAAGAACAAGGAGATGCATGCTGAAATATTTAGGGCTTGAGGTTTATAAAGTCTGGAAATAATTCTCAGATGGCTCAAGAACAAAAAAGCATACAGAAAAAGTAAGTAAATGCAGCAAAACATTAAAAACTGGTGAACTTAGGTGGTGGGTATATGGGTGTTCACTGCATTTTTTTGCAAACCCTCTTTTCTGAGGGGTTGCAAATTTCAAAATAAGAAGTCAAGATAATGAGAAGACAAGTTAGACTCCAAGAAAATATTTGCAAAACACATATATGATTAATGACTGTTATCCAAAGTATACAAAGAACTCCTAAAACTCAACCTTAAGAAAGCAACTCAATTAAAAAAATGGATCAAAGACCTGAACAGATACCTCACCAAAGAAAATGCAAAGACAAGAGAAAAGCATATGAAAAGATATTCAACATCATATGTTATCAAGGAACTGCAAACGAAAACAAAAATGAGATACCACTACACAGCTGTTAGAACAGCCAAAAGCTCAAACACTGACAAGGATGCAGACCAACAAGAACTCTCGTTTACTGTTGGTGGGAAAGCAGGATAGTATAGCTACTAAGGAAGACAGTGCAGCAGTTTCTTACAAAAGCAAACATACCCCAACACCACCAAGAAGGGAATCTGGGTGATAGCGTGTGTCAGCACAGGTTCTCAACTACAACAAACACACCCCTCTGTTGCAGGATGCTGAGAGGGCGGGGCAAGAGGGAGGTCCCAGGGAACTCACTACACTTACTGCTCAATTTTGCTGTGAACCTAAAACTGCTGTAAAAAATAAAGTCCATTGAAACAAAAAACTGGGGAATGGAGTGTGCCAGAGTAGGTATACTTTATCCTAAGAGGTCACTGGCCTGGCCCCATCTCTACCCTGCAGACTTGTTGTCTATTGTTTGCATCATTTTATTTCACGGGGCATTTTCCACATGAATCTTCTCTTAAGATAAATTAAAAACAGAAAGAACAGAGTGCCCAAGAAAGAAGGATCCTTCCGTTAACCTTCCTCCATTCTCTAACACCTCAAGTCCATTCCTTATGTCTGGCCATTCATTGGTTCTTTCTTCTTTTTTCCCAGGCAAAAGCCATCGCTTAGAAATACCTGTGGAAGTCAACCAGATGTTCTGAATCGATATAATCATTCAAGTTCAGGGTCAAATCTGACACTTGCTGTGAGCCATGTTCCTAAAAAAATGAAAACAGAAAATGAGAAACTGGGGTATTTCTGGTCTAATGAGTGAGTAAGTGGGCGACTAGTGGGGAGAAGAACAATTTTATACCCAACCTAAAGAAATACACATGGGCACCAAGAGACATACACAAGGACCGTTTGTAACAGATGAAATACACATTGAGCATCTGGGGACAACTCTTGATTTAGGAATAATGCCTTTCTGAGGCAGAGCCCAGAAAAACCTACTTCCCAAGTTGCAGCTTAAAATCAAACATGTGAATGCGGTCCCAAATAGATGCACAACTTCAGCTTGGTGGTGAGCAACATGGATAAACAGGCTGAGTAAGGAGCAGACGTCTTGCCATTATGGGCAGCAGCAGAGGCACAGGGGCTACATCAGTGGCTCATGAGAAGGGGGCCCCTGGGTTGGCAGCCAGCCAGTACCTAGTGCCCTGGGCTGACGGCAGCAGCACTGGTTTCCACAGCGTGGTTTGGAGCAATGCCCTGGAAGCTCAGCCTTCGAACTGCTTCTCCAGCCCTTCCTACAACTCAGTTATCCCATTCTTTTAATAAACCCGACTATTCAAACGAACCTAAAGGGACTTCATTGTTTCAAACTAAGAACCTTGAGTGATATACGATATAAGTAATCATCAAAAGGAAGAGGGGTAAACAAATTATTGTATTATGGAATACTACAGAGTGGTTAAAATGAATAAGGCATAGCCATTTGCATTGCCATGTAAAAACCTCCAAAACATATCAAGGTAAAAATGCAAAGTGCAGAACATTACAGACTGCCTGATATCTTTATATGAATCCAGACAACCAGGCCAAACTTAGAGAGTCACTGCCCTCAGGGTGGTTAGAGGGCATGTTATATAGACTACAGAACATTCTGCTATAGTGGCGGAATACAAAATATTATACCAAAGCATAAATGTAACTAACTAATTGCAAATCGTGTCAAGTACCAGGCAGAAAAATAAAATGATCAAGCAGAGGCATAATTTAGATCTTTCTGACAGACTAGAAGAAGCAGTCAGGACTGACTGAATTTTCTGAGTAAGTGAAAAGAAAACAAGAGAGAGTCAGTCAGGCTAAAGGGCTGTACCTGTGTGAGGCAGCAAAGGTGGAGAGGAAGAGCTCTCCAGGAGGGAAAACGAGAAGGATAAAGGCTTCAAGGCAGCAGAAAGCTGTGAGCCATGCAAGTCTAAAGAACTAAAAGCAGTCCCCTAGGGCTACAATAAGCCTTTTTTTTGTTTTCTCCCAAGTTGGCCCTGAATGAATCTACCTTAATTTACTTCACTATTCCTTTGTGATGGCAAGCACTTCCTTTTACAATAATAAGGAGTAGGAGTAGACATCTTTGAAGACAAAGTATTTCTACATTTAGGGTCCTGGCCTCAGAATAAAGTTCCAGAAGTAGGATCACTAGGTAAAGGCTTCACATACACCAAGGGCTCTTAAATGGGTTTCAGAAAGGCGATCCCAAGGTCCATTCCCAACATCAGACTCTTTGTGACTACAGACTCACCAGCACATTGATGATCATGCTGTTCTCCACGGTGACAGCCTTCACGAGGAGCTTTCTGGACCCATCCTTGGACTCATACCGGAGGACATACAGGTCTTTATTACTGTTCCATTCCACTGGCAGCAGTTCTGATTTCTTATCATTGGGACCCGGCTGAGAAGACACCAGAGAGGAGAGAGATCATGACTTCAGATCTGAAAAAAGGAAATTACAGATAATCTAATCCTGTTCCCTCACTTTACAGATGAGGACATGGAGGTCGGGAGAAGTAAAATGTCCAAGGTCCAACAGCAAATGAGAGACCTGTAGTCTCTAGACTCCAGCACCAGTGTTTCTCCCCCACTCCTGACTGCCTTTGTGACACAGCCCTGGAACCTGTTAAGAAGCTACAGTCTTGGTTGAATAATCTCCTCTCCATCTCCTTGCCAAGAATAAGGCCAGTCATCTCAAGGAATACTGTTAAATTCTAAAGACAGCATCTCTCAAAGTTTGGAATTTCAGCCAACTGCAAAGGCACCATGAAAGCAGTGACTAAAAATAGATTCTAATGACACCTCTCCAGACTACTGTAGTGGTTTAACAAAAATTATGAACAACTTTCATACAAACACAAAATCTAGCATATGTACAAGATAAAAAAAGAATTATAAAATGGACAATTAGGTATCTACAACCATCTGAAGACAAAGAACACGGCTTGCGTAGTGTACCCCTAATGAATCTCCCTCTTCTTCCCTTGTGGGTAGTCACTAATCTGTATTTTTAAAAATTTCCTTACTTTTCCTTATAGTTATGTTATTATATACAAATCCTAAAAATAAGTTGTTTCAAATGTTTTTCAATTTTATCTAAATGGCATCACTTTTGTCATTTCATTCAATATTGTTTTGAGAGTTATCCATAACTATAGTTGATGCACAGTGCGTTCCATTGCTACATAGTTCATAGCCACATAATGCATCATTGCATGAATATGCTGCAAGTTACACTCACTTGATGGATATGTGGGGTGTTTCTAACTTATTTGTTATGCTATTAAAAATAATGCTGCTATGAACATTCTTGTACACAGAGTAGCTCACACATCTCCTAGTAACATAGAAATGAACTTCTATAAAATGTATCTAGGGGAAGAACTTTTAATTTATAATATAAAGTCAAATCGTTTCCCCAAGTATGGATTCACACTCTCATGAGCAATGTATCAAAGTTCTTGTTTCAAGTGGTCAGCAACATTGCTCTTGTCCAAATTAAAATATTTTTGCCAACCAAATGGATGTAAAAATACATCATGGGAGTTGTGAAGTCCTCCTTTCTTAAAAGAAAAACAAAAAACCCGAGGACTTTCCTTTTACACACTAATGTTTGTGACACTGTTCTCAAACTATTTCTACAGAAAAACCCAAAACCTGATTTCCAGGTGCGAGAAGATTTCTTAAACAAGATCCACAAAAGAAAAAAATGCTATCTTTGACACTGCTCATAATTTAAAGCTTCTGATCAACAACTGCTACTACTAACGAAGTGAACAGGCAGCCACAGGCTAGGATGAGCTATGTGCCATGGCTACAAATGAAAAAGAATAGCTAGTACAAAAAGGGAATGCCTGAAAAATGAACAATAAAAATTGGTAATCCACTTGAAAAACTGGCAAAAGGTAAGAGCAGCTAACTCTGTACAAAGGGCTGTTCAACTTTACTAGCATTCAGAGATACCGGGATCTACCCATCCAACTGCTATTATCCATTTTTCTATCTTTTGTCAGGTGTTCGTGTGGGTGTAAGGAGAATGGCAACCTCTAAGTACTGCTGGAGGCTGCTGACATTCATACAGCCCCCTTTGGAGAGCAATTTGGTAATATTTAGTGCCATCAGATAAGCCAATTACCTCATGACCCAAAACCTCCACTCCTAAAAGAAATTCTGTACACAGAGGCACAGGGAATATGACAAGGGCTTGTTGGGGTCACCAAAGAGGAGGCAAATTGCACAATATGCCCACAGTACAGCAGTGAGAAGAAACAACTAGATCTAACTGCAGTATTATAAGTAAAAATAAACAACATGACAAAGGAACTTTTTAAAAAAATGAGATTTACAGCTGGGTACCACTTATGTAAAAATAATAATTAAAACACATGAAAAAAAAAACCCTCTATATAATTTTCATGGATGCGTATGTCTATAGCTAAACATAGAGCAAGTGGACTGGGAAGATCTGTATTCATGAGACTATAGTGGGAAGGAGCGGGACCAAAGATGGAAAACAATAACAAAACGCAAAGGTCTAGGAACACAAACCTCACAGAGAGCAAGTACAACGGGAAGCCAAGAAGAGACTGGGGGCCTCTCCTCTCTGGTCACCTCTAGGCCTCAGAAATCAAATGAGGAAAGTGGTGCCGAGTAAAATTCAAGATGTTGCAACTGGCCTGGTTTCAAAACTGGCTGAATGACAAGGAAATTCACAGGCCTGAAGCAGGGAAATGAAAGTGATAGAAAACAAAGTAAAACTTATCAGCCAACTCGGCTTAAGAAAGAGAAATTATCCCCTTACCCCTAGATGGGTAAATTTCCTGTAACATGTGTACTGTCCTGGATTTATGGTTTACTTTGGAAGCCAAGAATTTTGATAATATGACTTTTCTTTGTTGTATCAAGGGCCTCTGAATTTATATTTATACTCTCCATGTACAGCATTCAANGGGTAAATTTCCTGTAACATGTGTACTGTCCTGGATTTATGGTTTACTTTGGAAGCCAAGAATTTTGATAATATGACTTTTCTTTGTTGTATCAAGGGCCTCTGAATTTATATTTATACTCTCCATGTACAGCATTCAACCCACCAGAATTTCTTCTTGGAATATACATAACTGGGCCTGCTCACTGCCCCGTAACATCTGGCTTCCAGAGCAAGAGACACTACTGGGGTCTGGCGGGGCTGATACCTCTCACTGCAGCAGAACCAGTGTGTTCCCCAGCTCAGTGCCTGTCCTGATACGGGAAAATAGGTGGGACTGAAAGAGACTGGCCTTGGTGATATCAAACCAAACACTGCATTCAACTGCCTTCTAGACCAGGACATTAATACCAGACCTCCCAAAGAGCTACAACTGGAAAGTAGCCCAAGTACATGGTTGTGTAGTTTAACTGGCTTGGATGAAAACAACCTAAGAGCTAAGAGCGGGCTGTGGCAACCCACTCCAGTATTCTTGCCTGGGGTATCCCATGGACAGAGGGGCCCAGCAGGCTACAGTCCATGGGGCAGCAGAGTCGGACATGACTCAACAACTAAACAAGAGGGAGCTGAGACTTGCCCAAGGTCATGGTAAGTCAGGTGCAGAGCTGGGTTTGGCATTCAGAGCTCCTGGTTGCCTGTGTTATGGCTAAAGATGCCCAACTCACAAAGTAAAGACAGACGTCCCCTTAGGCAAAATCCTGGGGCTTGAAGTATTCTTTAATGGCGGTGAGTCCATCCCAGTATCCCTGGGCTAAAATGTGTCTCAAAAAGATCATTTCAGGCATTTTTCTCTTTTGTCATGATCTTTAGATTCCTACAACAAAAAACTAAATCCTCGAACTCAAGCCTGTGGCCATCTCTATTCCCTGGCCACCTAAACCACCTGACAGAGCTGTAAAGTTCTTACGAGGTGTGGTGCTGACTTCAAGAGAGAAATCCAAACTCAATACTGAATTTTTGAGTGAAAATGCATTGTTCTTCTAATCAAGTTTTATGTACACAATTTTCCTGAACCAGAGAATATAGAACCAAAGAGAAAAGGAGATAATTTAGCTTTCTATTTAACTTGTCAACATAGTAAATGATCAAGTACACAATTTTAGGACCTTCCTCTCTCTCTTATCACCCCTAGAAGGGTGGGAAGCAGGAGGCTGCTGCTTCAGACAAACATTCTCTGAACTTTGCAAACACTGCTGGTCTCAGCTGAGTCTGCTGGCCCATGCTGGAAAACTAAAACCTCTCTTGAATAAACTAATAGGAAAGATACTCCTTCAAAAGACTTCTACTCTGAATGAAAGTAAACACAGGAGAGGAGGACAAGCACAACCTGAGCCTCAGAAGCATTTAAGGGCAGAGAGAAGCAGAAACACACCACACTCTAGTATGCAACACCAACACCCATCCCCCAGGGGCACATGCTTGACCTAGCACTGGGGTGGACAGATGGACAGTGAGCAATGCTCTCCAGACCCCAATCTGCACTCTCCTGGGGCCTCTCCCGAGAGGTCTGGAGCCAGCAACCTTTCCTGTTCTGCATGAACTCAACATGTGGCAGGGTAAACAGTGTGCACCTCTGAGATTCAGTCGGGGATCTTTTTTTTAGACCAAATAATGTTCTTTCTTAAAACTTGGAAGCCTGGAGTACACAGCAGGGGAAAAGTGGCGGTTAGGAGCAGGCAATGATCCACACGGACTGAGGTCTCTAAGCTGTCAAAGTGTCTCCGACAGAGTTGCTGACAGGATTTGTGCAGGAAGGGGTCCAAGTCAGTGCTCACAGGAAGCTGATGTGTACAATGACAGTGCGGGGGAGAGTCACAGGGAAGGGGCAGGGGAGATGGGAGAATGCTGCAGCAAAGAATCAAGCGAGGCAGGCTGGCCCCGGCAGTCCTGGGGCTCTGTGGGGACTGCAATAAGGCCCCCAGCTGCAAGAGGCAGAGTCTGAGGATGAGCAGGAGGGGCTGCTACTGTAAGGACAGCTACGGTGAAGGAGCGTTTACTTGGCCTTCACACCCAGGATGCATGTGTGTGCATGTTGGGAAGGTGGTTGTTGGCCTGGAGCCTTAGTTCAAGAGGACAACGGTGAGTGGGCAGCACGGGGCCCTGCAGCATAGAGTGAAGGGTGTCGAGCTCTCTGCTCTTGACTGGAGCTGAGTCCAAGGGCTCCCCTATACTGGTGTCCCTCTATACCGTGCTTGGATCCAGGTGAGCGCTCCAGTACAGCAGGAGGGTGGTACTGAATACAGCCCTCTCCCCACCCAGCTGCTTGTGAAGGAGTTCGGTGCGGTTCGGGTAGGTGAGGAGTGCTCAAGGGAGCTCATTACCCCCGTCTCGTGCCAGAGGGCACAATCCCTGCCCGGGAGAAGGCCAGCCGGTGTTGGAGCGCGTTTCCGACCCTGGGTTTTCAAATCATGTTGTGCCAGCTAGAACGCAACAGTAGGGCACCCCTCTGAGCCGCAGACTACAGGAACCGGTGTCATGAACCTCAGGGCCCGGACCTGCCAAAGGGGAAGGTCGGGCACTCTGGACCAGGCCTCTGGTCTCCGGATTCGGGCAGAAGACGCCTCCCGCCTCCACCATGGTCCCATGCCACCCTGGCTCCGTGGCGTACCTGGTCGCCGGCACCCAAGCCGTAGTAGCCGTGCGTGACCACCTCCCAGTGCAGGAAGCAGACAAGCGCGTCCTGCGCGCAAGTGATGGCCGGCGCAGCCGACGCGAACAGTACCTCCAAGCCAGCCATGGGCGACCCTGGCGTCTGCGGGCGGAGGAAGGGAGGAAGAAAGTGCGGTGAGCCGACAGGGCCCTCACAACACTGCTTACTCTTCTCCGCTACTCCGCAGGTTGTGGTCTAAAGTCAACCTGCGCGACCAAAATGGAGACACCCAGGGGCGGGGGTGTGGCCACCGGAAGTAACTTCCAACTCCCGCGCTCCCGCTCGAGAGCGCCCGGCTGGAAACAGAAGGAAAACTCTTAAAGGTTCCGCCTGGCAGAACGTGGGCAGGGCAGGACCCCGGAGAGGGAGGTCCTTCAAAGCTGGGATCTCCATCTTCTCTGTAGGTGGTAGGTGTGCTATACGTAGGTTGTGGCATCGTTGAAGAGAGGCTACCTTTGTTTTGAGTCACAGACTTCTGCAAAATAGGGTGGGCGTATGCTGGTAGGAGAAGAGATTACGAAATAAGGTTAAAACATATTCGTAGAAATATTTGGCACTTAATGCAGTGCTTGCTCCATGGAACGTTATTGTAAATGTTAGGTGGCATTTGATTGCTCCATTTTGCAAATGGGTAAACAGACACATGGGGCTTCCGAGGTGGCTCAGTGGTAAAGAATCTGCCTACCAAGCGGGAGAGGCGTGTTCTACCCCTTGGTCCGGAATATTCCCTGGAGAAGGAAATGGTAACCCACTCCAGTATTCTTGCCTGGGAAATCCCATGGACACAGGTGTCTGTGAGGCTACAGTCCATGGGTTCGCGAAAGAGTAGAAGACGATTTAGTGGCTACACAAAAGGAACAGACACACACAGAAGAGTGTATTTGACCAAGATGAGTGAACAGTAGAGATGGTACTGCAATCTAGCAGTCTGGCTTGTTGGATAACACTTATTAAATGTTTATTGTGTGCTGGATCCTGGGTGAAAAACTTCCTATCACTCTATCAAATGTTTTATGAAATATGTTCCATTATCATTCCCATTTTGCAAATTTAGCTCAGATGGAAAAGAATCTGCCTGCAATGCGGGAGGCCTGGGTTCCATCCCTGGGTTGGGAAAGTCCCCTGGAGAAAGGAATGGCAACCCACTCCAGTGTTCCTGCCTGAAAAATCCCACGGACAGAGGAGCCTGGTGAGCTACAGTCCACAGGGGTCTCAAAGAGTTGGACACAGCTGAGAGACACACTTTCGTTTTTCACTTGGAGATTGGAAGCTGCTTCCCCCAAGAAGACAGAACTGCTGACTGCAGAGCTGATCCACTTCCAAATGTCAGTCATTTATTTGACTGTCTTCTTCCTGATTTATACCACTTACTGTTTTTACTCAGATAAATTTAGTTTTCCGGTCCCAGTTACCACCCTCCTGCAAGCCACCATCATCCCCCACTTGAATGTCCGCACCAACCATAAATTGCCTTACTCCGTCTCTGACTCCTGAAAGTCTGTTCTGCACTCTACAACTAGAGATCCTGTTAGAACACACACCAGATCACATCTCTCCTCTGCTTGAAACCTCCTGGGATTCCCATCACACTCAAAAGAAAAGTAAGTCCTTCCCCTTGGTCTGCAGGAACCATCATCTGATCTGCATTCCCCACCCTCACCTCTCTCTCAGACATTAACTCCTTCAACTCCCCTCTCATCTTCTGCACTCCTCCTGACTGTAGTAACCTTGACTTCCCTTACCTTTCACAGCCACATCTGATCTGACTTTATCCTCAGAATGTATTGTATGAATGTATGAATCTAATCCCTTCCTCCCACCTCCATTGCCTCCCCCTGGACTGCTCTTTCCACAAACAGCTACGTGGTTTATGCCTTCATTTTAGGTGACTCCTTCCCTCACCTTCTCTCAGCCTCAGCAGAGGGCTTCCCTGACATCCCAGCTAAATTACATCCTATCTTAACCCCTTTATTGTTCAGTCACTTAGTCATATCTGACTCTTTGCAACCCCATGGACTGCAACACGCCAGGCTTCCCTGTCCATCACCATCTCTTGGAGCCTGCTGAAACTCGTGTCCATTAAGTTGGTGGTGCCATACAACCATCTCATCCTCTGTTGTCCCCTCCTCCTCCTGCCTTCTATATTTTCCAGCATCAAAGTCTTTTCCAATGAGTCAGTTCTTCGTATCAGGTGGCCAAATTACTGGAGCTTCAGCTTCAGCATCAGTTCTTCCAATAAATATTCAGGGTTGATTTCCTTTAGAATTGACTGGTTTGATCTCCTTGCAGTCCAAGGGACACTTAAGTCTTCTTCAGAACCACAGTTGGAAAGCATCAATTGTTCGGCACTCAGCCATCTTTATGGTCCAGCTCTCACATCCATTCATCACTACTGAAAAAACCATAGCTTTGACTGTACAGACCTTTGTCAGCAAAGTAATGTGTCTGCTTTTTAATATGCTATCTAGCTTTTTCATAGCTTTATCTTAATTCCTTACCTTGCTGTCTTTCCTGCAAAGCATTAATCATAACCTGACAGTATGCTAAATATTTATTTGCTTAATAATTTGATGATTGGCTTACCACTAAACTGTGACAGTGGAGAAGGGACCATGTCTGTCTAGGGCACAGGTATACTTTAATGCTTCCCTGGTTCAATATATACTTATTGTAATGAATGGATGAATGGTGAATGAATGAAATATTGGCCTTGGCTCAGCCCAATGGGGCCAATTTCACCCATTTGAAATCCACTACCCATTTTGTTAGCTGGCCCAGTACTTCTCCAAATTTTGTGTTCTTGGGGTTCCCCTGGGATGCCCAGGTTCTTGAATCCCATTTGCAGAGATTCTGGTTGAGCATGTCTGAGGTAGAGAGCAGGTAGGTCAAACACACATTGGGTGGTGCTAAAATCACTGCAGATGGTGATTGCAGCCATGAAATTAAAAGACATTTACTCCTTGGAAGGAAAGTTANTAAGTACTTTTTTAAAAAAAATAGAAGCTCTCTATCAATAAGGACAGCTGATTGGAGGCATCCTAAATAGGACAAGAAATCAATCCTAATTTGAATGATGGTCATGTATGGATGTGAGAGTTGGACTGTGAAGAAAGCTGAGTGCCAAAGAATTGATGTTTTTTGAACTGTGGTGTTGGAGAAGACTCTTGAGAGTCCCTTGGACTGCAAGGAGATCCAACCAGCCCATTCTAAAGGAGATCAGTCCTGGGTGTTCTTTGGAAGGACTGATGCTAAAGCTGAAACTCCAATACTTTGGCCACCTCATGCAAAGAGTTAACTCATTGGAAAAGACTGATGCTGGGAGGGATTGAGGGCAGGAGGAGAAGGGGACAACAGAGGATGAGATGGCTGGATGGCATCACTGACTTGATGGATGTGAGTCTGAGTGAACTCCAGGAGTTGGTGATGGACAGGGAGGCCTGGCGTGCTGCAGTTCATGGGGTCACAAAGAGTTGGACACGACTGAGCGGACTGAACTGAACTGAACTGAAAGCTGATGACCACGGAACTCCTGAGGTGTATTGCCGGTGCTGCCAGTGACATAAAGCTACTTGGCCTCTGCACTGAGAAATTTTGCACTTGCAAGCTTCCTACTTTTGCTTACTGTGTCCCTTCTGCAGTGTCCTTCCCCATTATTGAAAATTCTCACCTATTCATTCATTCACTAATTCACAAAACCTCCATAGGTTGGATCACCATGAATAGTGATGCAAGCTGTGCACTGCACAAAAGTAGCAGCCCCATTCCTAAGTGTCTACTGTGAGTCAGGCCCAGATAACCAAGCCTTAACTTCTGCCTTTATGGAGCTCACTGTCTAGTGGTTAAAAAAATGACAGAGATAACCCAGTGTGAAAACTACCATGAGAGGGACACTTGGAGGACTGTACCAGGCAGCTGGTACTGTGTGATTGGTGGGTCACTGTTGCATGAGTAAGACCTTCCCCCATCTCCTCTGCTCACAGTCAGTTACTCTCTGTTCATGCAGGTAGCCTCAGTGGGGTGCCAAAGGGTGGGCATGGACGGTGAGATCTATTTTGTTCAGTGGGGAAGAGAATTTTACCACTGAAGTTGGTTAGAGTGACTGGTTCATGGTGATAACAAAAGTAGACTGCTTGTTGGTCCATTATATTACTGCTTTCAAGTGTTTTAAAGGCAAAGTCCTCACTACCTCCACCATTGCCTGAACCTGGGCAGGTGGCTCCCCTTGGTTTGGCCATTGCTTTGCATACAATTGGTTACAGCTCTTGTTTCCTTGTGATACATCATCCATGTTAGCTTGAGTTCCCGCAGAAGCCAGCCTGAGATGAGGATTTGAGTGGTTTATTGGGGAGCTGATTCCAGGAAATAGCAGTTAGGGAGTAGAGAAGTGAGACAGGGAATGGAAAGGAGCCAATGTATGTTATATGTTCATGCCAGGATGCTTCCTGTGGGCACCTGAAGCTCAGTCCTGCCAGGCAACTCTGGGAAGCAGTGTAGGACATGTCCCAGAGTTGTTTCAGTTGAAGGTGAGGCAACAGGGATGTTTTGTTCACTCACTCAGGTCTGCCACAGTTCAAGGTCTGTGGGCCAGCAGCCGGCATGGAGTAGGCACTAGCATCTGGATATCAAAAGGAGCGAGTGAGCTATGTCTCTTGCACTAGGCTCGGAATCCCTTGAGACCAGAATTGTCTTCCATTCACACTGGATCCTGGGGTCCTCCAGGGTCCTCCATGAATGGGAACAAATGGGAGAATCTTCTGGGGCTGAAGGTTGTCTGTGCCATGCCCCCAGTCCACCTAGCATTCTGTGGACTTACCGCCATCAACAAGAGTCTCAGTTGTCTCTGTGAGGCTTGTGAGTGGCTGAGAAGGAAGGCTGGTAGAAGGTGCCTCCCTGGCTGGGCCCCCGCTGCCTGGGCTGTTCAGAGTCCATGCCAGAGATCAGGACCCAGGATGATGGAAGAACATGGCAAGTTGTGGCACCCACCAGTTCTTGGTTGCCAAGTGACAGCAATGTGCATATTCCAAGTTCCTTGGAAACTATCTCCCTGGAAACTGTGAAAAAGTGAGCTGAGAAGCAGGATCCAGATGAACAGTGAGGTGGAATCATTCACCACTGGAATCCTGCCCCTTTAGCCTAACATAAATCCAACCACTACACCTCCTCCAGGAAGCCCTCCATGATTGATACTATTCAGTAGTATCTGAACTTCCCATTTGCCTTGTCAATGGAGTGCCCAGCATATTTGACACCCAGAGGGGATAATTTTTTAAGAATATATGTATTATATAATTTTAATATAACTCTCTTAGTTTTTTGAAAGTTTTTTATTGTGGTAAAATACATATAACAAAATTTAGTTATCTTAATGATTTAGAAGTATATGGTCCAGTTGTATTAAATACGTACATATGGTTGTGCAATCACCAACATTCATCTCCAGAACTCATTTCATTTTGCAAAACTTAAAACTTTGTACCCATTAAACATGAACTCCCCATCTTCCCCTCTTCCCAGTCCCTGGCAATCACCATTTTACTTTCTGTATTTGACTACTCTAGATACCTCATTTAAGTGGAATCATATAGTATTGTCTTTTTGTAACTGGCTTATTTCACAGCTAAATATCTTCAAGACTGATCCATATTATAGTGTGTGTCAGAATTTCCTTCCTTTTAAAGGCTGAGTAAAATTCCATTTGTGTATATGTATATATATATATATATATGTATCTATCTATTAATATGTCACATATATGGGATTCCAGGTTACTTAGTGGTAAAGAATCTGCATGCCAAGTAGGAGATGCTAATTCAGTCCCTGGATTGGGAAAATCCCCTGGAGAAATAAATGGTAACCTGCTTTAGTATTCTTGCCTGGAAAATCCCATGGACAGAGGAGCCTGGCAGCCTACAGTCTGTGAGTCTGCAAAGAGTCAGACACAACTTATCAACTAAACAACAACAAATGACAGATATATATATATATTGTTCACATATCTATCTATCTATACAATGGAATGTCTATATCTATTATATATTGCTTATCTACTCCTCTGTTGGTAGACAATTGGGTTGCTTCCACCTTTTGGCTATTATGAACCATGCTTCTATGAACATGTGTGTACAAATATTTCTTCAAGACCTTGATTTCAGTTGTTTTGAATATATACCCAGAAGTAGAATTCTTGAACCAACAGTAATTTTATTTCTAATTTTATGAGGAATCACCACCATACTGTTTGGCACTGGGGCTGTAGCATTTTACATTCTCACCAACAGTACACAACGGTTCACATTTCACCAACATTTGTTATTTTCTGTTTTATTTTTGATAGTGGCCATGCTAATGGGTATGAACTGATATCTCTTTATGGTTTTGATTTGCATTTTCCTAGTGATTAGTGATGAGTTGACTCATTGGAAAAGACTCTGATGCTGGGAGGGATTGGGGGCAGGAGGAGAAGGGGATGACAAAGGATGAGATGGCTGGATGGCATCACTGACTTGATGGATGTGAGTCTGAGTGAATTCCGGGAGTTGGTGATGGACAGGGAGGCCTGGCGTGCTGCAATTCATGGGGTCGCAAAGAATCAGACACAACTGAGCGACTGAACTGAACTGAATGATTAGCGATGTTGAGCATCAGTTCATGTGCTTATGGGCCATTTGTATATCTTCTTTGAAGAACTGTCTGTGCAAGTCCTTTGCCCATTTTTGAATTAGTTGTTTGGGGATAGACTATTGTTTAGAGCAGTTTCAGATTCACATCAGAAATTGAAAGGAAGTTATAGAAATTTCCTATATGCTCTCTCCCTCAACACATGCGCAGCCCCTCCCTTTATCGATATCCCCCAAAGAATGGTACATTTTTTACAGTTGGTGAACTTACATTGACACATCATTATCACCACAGTTCTTAGTTTACATCAGGGTTCATTCTTGGTGTTGTACATTCTGTAGGTTTGAACAAATGTATAAGGACATGTTTCTGCCATCATGGATTCGTACAGAGTAATTTCACTGCCTTAAAAATCCTTTTTCCTCCACCTATTTATCCCTCCCTCCCTCTTAATCCTTAGGAACCACCATTCTTTTTACTCCTTCATAGTTTGCCTTTTCCAAACTGTTACACATACAGTATGTAGTCTTTTCAGACTGGCTTCTTTCACTTAGTAATACACATTTACGGTTCTTCCATGTATTTTCATGGCTTTAAAGCTTGGTGGGTTTTTTGTTGTTTTTCTTTTTTTTTTTTTGGTTCATTTTTTTTGTTTGTCTATTTTTGTTCTTGGCGTTGCATTACATCCCACTCCTAGAGGGTTAAATGGCAACCTACTCCAGTATTCTTGCCAGGAAAATCCTATGGACAGAGGAGCCTGGTGGGCAAAGTCTGTAGGGTTGCAAAGAGTCAGATGTGACTGAGCAACTGAGCACACACATAACATTCCACTATCTGGATGCGCCTATTTATGCATTCACTTACTGAAGGACATCTTGGTTGTTTCCGAGTTTAAGCAAATGTAAGTAAAGCTGCTATCAACATACATGTGCAGGCATTTGTGTGACGATAAATTTTCAACTTCTTTGGGTAAATACCATGGACCATAATTCCTGGTTTGCATGATAAGAGTATGTTCAGGAGAAGGCAATGGCATCCCACTCCAGTACTCTTGCCTGGAAACTCCCATGGACGGAGGAGCCTGGTAGGCTGCAGTCCATGGGGTCGCTGAGTCAGACACGACTGAGTGACTTCCCTTTCACTTTTCACTTTCATGCATTGGAGAAGGAAATGGCAGCCCACTCCAGTGTTCTTGCCTGGAGAATCCCAGGGATGGCAGAGCCCAACGGGCTGCCATCTGTGGGGTCACACAGAGTCGGACACGACTGAAGCGACTTAGCAGCAGCAGCCAAACTCTCTACCAAAATAACTGTACCATTTTGTATCCCACCAGCAATGAGTTCGTGTTGCTTCACATTCTCACCAGCATTTATGTTGTCAGTTCAGTTCAGTTCAGTTCAGTCGCTCAGTCGTGTCCGACTCTTTGCGACCCCATGAATCGCAGCACGCCAGGCCTCCCTGTTCATCACCATCTCTCGGAGTTCACTCAGACTTGCGACCATCGAGTCCGTAATGCCATCCAGCCATCTCATCCTCTGTCGTCCCCTTCTCCTCCTGCCCCCAATCCCTCCCAGCATCAGAGTCTTTTCCAGTGAGTTAACTCTTCGCATGAGGTGGCCAAAGTACTGGAGTTTCATCTTCAATGTTTGATATTTTGGCCATTCTAATAGGTGTGTAGTAATAGCTCATTGTTTTCACTTGCATTTCCCTGATCACGTATGATGTGTAGTATCTTTCCATATGCTAATTTTCTGTTTGTATATCTTCTGTGATGAGGTGTCTGTTCAGGTCTTTGGCCCAATTTTTAATTACGTTGATTGTTTTCTTATTGTTGAACAACTCATTGTTAAGAATTCTATTTATTTTGGATTAAAGTCCTTTATCAGATAGGACTTATGCAAATTTTTTCCCAGTTTATGGCTTGTCATTTTATTCTCTTGACTATGTGTTTAGCAGAGCAGACTTCTAAAATTTTAATGAAGTTTAGCTTATTGGTTCTTTCTTTCATGAATTGTGCCTTTGGTGTTGTATCTAAAAAGTCATCACCAGACCCTAGGTTATCTACATAACATCTCTTATGTTGTCTTCTAGAAGTTTTATAGTTTTGCATTTTACGTTTAGGTCTGTGACTCCTTTTGAGTTAATTTTTGTGAAAGATGTAAGGCCTGTGTTCAGATTCTTCTGTTTGTTTGCATGTATTTAATTTGCGTGTATTTAAATGTTTGTGTGTATTTAAGTTTAGTTTGCGTGTATTTAAATGTTCCAGCACTGTTTGTTAAAAAGACTATCATTCTTCCATTATATCACCTTTACTCCTTTGTGAAAGATCAGTTCTTTTGAATTTGGATTCATTTCTAGGCTCTCTGCTATGTTCCATTGATCTCTTTGTCAGTTCTTTCACCAGTACCACATTGTCCTGATTACTATAGCTTTATAGAAAGTTTTGAAGTCAGGTAATTGATCTCCTTCAATATAGTGTTCACTGTTCTGTTTTTTTTGCCTCTCTATGTAAACTTTGGAATAAGGTGATATCCACAAAATAACTTGTGATTTTGATTGGGACTGCATTGAATCCATAGATCAAGTTGGAAAGACCTGACATCTTAATATTGTTGAGTCTTCCTAATCTGTGAATATGGAATATCTCACTATTAGTTCTTGATTTCTTTCATCAGAGTTGTTTGTAGTTTCCCTCACATAGATCTTGAATTGAGATTTTGTGTCTGTGGTGTGTGTGTGTGTGTGTGTGTGTGTGTGTGTGTGTGTGTGTGTGTGTGTGTCTAGTAGAGTTATTAAAGTTCTTTATGTATTCTGGGTATTAATCCCTTATCAGATATATAATTTGCAAATATTTTTCTCTCATTCTGTGGGTTGCTTTTTACTCTGTTGATCAAGTTTTAGGATGTACAAAAGTTTTAAGTTTTCATCAAGCCCAATTTGTTTATTTGTTTTTTGTCATTGCCTGTGCTTTTGGTATCAGATCTAGGAAGTCACTGCCAAATTTAATATCATGTAGCTTTTACCCTATTTTATTCTAAGAGTTTTATAGTTTTAGATTTCACATTTAGGGCTTTGGTCCATTTTGAGTTAAGTTTGGTGTGAGATAGGGATTCATCTTCATTCTTCTGCATATGGATATCCAATTTTCCTAGCACCATCATTTGTTGTAAAGAGTGTCCTTTCCCCGCGAATGGTCTTGGCACCCTTGTCAAAAATCATTTAACTGTATATGCAGGGGTTAATTTCTGGGCTCTTATTTCTGTTCCATTGGTCTATGTGTCTGCCCTTTATACCAGTACTACACTCTTCTGATTACTGTAGTAGCTTTATCGTAATTTTTAAAATCAGAAGTGTGAGTTCTGCAGTGAAGCATCAATGTAATAATCACTTGAGATAACCAGTAAAAATAACTTTCCTGATTCATTCTTTTTTTCATGAAAGTGTAACTTGTATCTAACAGGTCTTCTCTGGTAGCTCAGTGGTAAAGAATCTACCTGCAATGCAAGAGATGTGGGTTTGATCCCTGGGTTGGGAAGATCCTCTGGAGAAGGAAATGGCCTCCCACTCCAGTATTCTTGCCTGGAAAATGCCATGGACAGAGGAACCTGGTGGCTACAGTCAATGGGGTCGCAAAAGAGTGGGACACAACTTAGCAACTAAACAACAACAACAACACTTACCATAGTACAAAACCTTTTTAGTGTATAGTACTGTTTTGACAAATGTATACAATTCTATAACCACCACATGGTCTAGATATTTCTAGAAAGCGGAGGTTTTTTTTAAAAAAACATCTGTATGGAAGTATAATTTGCATACAATAAAATTACCGATTCAACTGTATACTTCAGTAGGTTTTGAAAAATGTATAAACCAGTATAACCACCACGATAGTCAAGATATAGCACATTCATGATTTCTCCAAAAAGTTTGGTCATGCCCCTCTGCAACTGATCTCTCCAACTTCTTGCTCATTTGACTACTGATCTGTTTTCTATCTCTACAGGTTAATTTGGCCCCTCTTNGGTTTTGAAAAATGTATAAACTAGTATAACCACCACGATAGTCAAGATATAGCACATTCATGATTTCTCCAAAAAGTTTGGTCATGCCCCTCTGCAACTGATCTCTCCAACTTCTTGCTCATTTGACTACTGATCTGTTTTCTATCTCTACAGGTTAATTTGGCCCCTCTTAAAATTTCATCAAAAAGAATGTCAGTTAGGGGTCCTGGGAAGCGCATCTCAGGATGGAGTTAGCAGTGCTAGAGATTTATTGCAGAGAAGCTTATGAAAGAGAAAGGGGAGCAAAAGCAGGAGTAGCTGAGAAGGATTTTCATTCCATGATGCAGGCCTGACACCTGTGAAAGAAGAGGGGGAAGAAATGAAAACTGTGCAGGAGGAGCCTCGGGTTTTGGTGCAGTTCTGAGGAAATCTCAGCCAGCTCAGAACAAAGACTCCTGTAGAGTCCCACATTGGGCAGAAACGGTCAAGCACCCCTTTGCACTCCCTCACTGACCTGTCACTGGGAGAACTGCCATGAAGAGTGTGGCCTCAGCATTATCTCAAAGGTGCTACAGCTATGGGCTGTTGGAGAACTTCACTCTGCACAGGTGATCGGCAATTTCTTTCTTGAAGAGAGACTGGCACCCTTCCATGGCACACATAAAACATACACTCTTTTTTGCCTGGTTTTTAATCTCTCATCGTAGTGTCTGAGGTTCATTTGTGTTGTTGTGTGTGTCAGTTCCTTCCTTTTCATTTCTGAAAAATATTCTGCGCTATGGTTGTACCACAGTTTATCTTACTGATGGACATTTGGGTTATTTCCAGTTCGGGGTAATTGTGAATAATGCTGCTATTAACGTTCATGTACGTGGGGAAACTCCGGGAGACAATAAGGGACAGGGAGGCCTGGTGCCCTGCAGTCCATGGAGTCAGAAACAGTCAGACACCACTTAGTGACTGACCAGCAACAACAACACTGGTCTTGTTGTGGACATATGTTTTCATTAGTCTTGGGTACATTGCTAGAGTGGGATTGCTGGGTCATATGGTAGTTCGGTTTAGTTCAGTTCAGTTCAGTCACTCAGTCATGTCCAACTCTTTGCAACCCCATGAATCACTGCACGCTAGGCCTCTCTGTCCATCACCAACTCCCAGAGTTCACTCAGACTCATGTCCATTGAGTCAGTGATGCCATCNTGTCTGGTTCTAACTGTTTCTTCTCGACCTGCATACAGATTTCTCAGGAGGCAGGTTAGGTGGTATGGAATTACCATCCATTTAAGAATTTTCCACAGTTTGTTGTAATCTATACAGTCAAAGGTTTTAGCTTATTCATTGAAGCAGAAGTAGATGTTTAAAATAAAAATTGTTGTGCAGTCACTAAGTCATGTCTGACTCTTTCTGATCTATGGACTGTAGTATGCCAAGCTTCCTTGTCCTTTATTATCTCCTGGAGTTTGCTCAGACTCATGTCCAATGAGTTGATGATGCCATCCAAGCATCTCATTCTCTGTCAAACCATTTTACTTCAGCCCTCAATCTTTCCCAGCAACAGGGTCTTACTCCCAATGAATCAGCTCTTTGCATCAGGTGACCAGAGCACTGTAGCTTCAGCCTGAATATCAGGGTTGATTTCCAATGAACATTCTGAGTTGATTTCTTTCACGATTGACTGGTTTGATAAAAAAAATAATCTGTTGGAAACAGACTGTGGCTTCTGTGTGTCAAGGTGATTTGCATATATCTTTACTCTCAAGCTCAGCAGATGCATGTGCTCCATTTTAATGAGTAAAGACACAGGTAGCTCCAGGGTCAAGTGATGAAATGAAGATGCTGAGAAAGTCACATTTTCTGTNGTGGCTTCTGTGTGTCAAGGTGATTTGCATATATCTTTACTCTCAAGCTCAGCAGATGCATGTGCTCCATTTTAATGAGTAAAGACACAGGTAGCTCCAGGGTCAAGTGATGAAATGAAGATGCTGAGAAAGTCACATTTTCTGTTCAGTTCTTTTTTTCAAGTCACGTAAACAAAGTATTACTTTAAAAACCCATTGCTTCTTTTAAGTCTGACTGACAATTGCTATTTGAAGATGGTAAAATAATACATAAGATTTGACTTAGAGATTATCAGAATTACACATAAAAAGAGCTGACAGAGGATAAAAACAATAACTTAAAAAACTAAGGAGTAGTTGTAAATGAGACTTAGGTGAAAAGGTATCAAAAGCTAGATATATTCTAGTTTTTAAAATGTGTAAGAATAATCAAAAAGCTACACAACTAAACAGATTAATAAGGCCAAAAGACAAAGAAGACAAAGACACTTGGGCTTTCTATAGGATTCTCTCCACAAAAATGGACATCTTCTATGAATAAAGGGAAAATAATGAGATTTTAAAAACTAAATTATTCATTAGATATTTAAGTGTGAAGGCAAATAAAAGATATTTCTTAATACAAAATAATTTCATTTTTATAAAAATCTCACAAAACAGTCCTTATAACCATGAAAATAATAAATATAAATTCCAGATATGAAGAAGTTGTTATATAAAATATCTAATAATAAGAGGTAAAGATAGGAAAGATAAGAAATTCCTTTAAATAAATATAATTAATTTAGTTATAAAACCTATGTGACTATCAAATTTGGGAAGAGTATATCTATCCAATAAAAATTAATAATCATTTTCCACTTCTAAAATTTTATTGTATGATATTTATAAAAAACTCAAAATGTGAAAGTTTTTACAAGATCTGTATCAAATTTATAGAAGAGAAAGCTCAACATTCAGAAAACTAAGAACATGGCATCCAGTTCCATCACTTCATGGCAAATAGAAGGGGAAACAGTGGAAACAGTAGCTGACTTTATTTTTCTGGGCTCCAAAATCACTGCAGATGGTGACTGCAGTCATGAAATTAAAAGATGCTTACTCCTTGGAAGGAAAGTTATGACCAACCTACATAGCATATTCAAAAGCAGAGACATTACTTTGTCAACAAAGGTCCATCTAGTCAAGGCTATGGTTTTTCTAGTGGTCATGTATGGATGTGAGAGTGGACTGTGAATAAAGCTGAGCGCCAAAGAACTGATGAACTGTGGTGTTGGAGAAGACTCTTGAGAGTCCCTTGGACTGCGAGGAGATCCGACCAGTCCATCATAAAGGAGATCAGGCCTGGGTGTTCATTGAAAAGACTGATGTTGAACGTGCAACTCCAATATTTTGGCCACCTCATGTGAAGAGTTGACTCATTGGAAAAGACCCTGATGCTGGGAAGGACTGAGGGCAGGAAGAGAAGGGGATAACAGAAGATGAGATGGTTGGATAGCATCACCAACTCGATGGACATGGGTTTGAGTGGACTCTGGGAGTTGGTGATGGATAGGGAGACCTGGCGTGCTGCGGTTCATGGGGTCTCAAAGAGTTGGACATGACTGAGCAACTGAACTGAACTGTGTAATATTTTAAAATATTTTGTTATTATTATCACTATGACCAGTCTAGATAGCATATTCAAAAGCAGAGATATTACTTTGCCGACTAAGGTCCATCTAGTCCAGGCTATGGTTTTTCCTGTGGTCATGTATGGATGTGAGAGTTGGACTGTGAAGAAGGCTGAGCGCTGAAGAACTGATGCTTTTGAACTGTGGTGTTGGAGAAGACTCTTGAGAGTCCCTTGGACTNCTACACAGCATGGCTCATAGTTTCATTGAGTTAGACAAGGCTGTGGTCCTTGTGATCAGATTGGTTAGTTTTCTGTGATTGTTATTTTCATTTCTGTCTGCCCTCTGATGGAGAAGGATAAGAGGCTCATGGAAGCTTCCTGATGAGAGAGACTGACTGAGGGGGGACCTGGGTCTTGTTCTGATGGGTGGGGCCCCACTCAGTAAATCTTTAATCCAGTTTTCTGTTGATGGGCGGAGCTGTTGTTTGACCTGAGGCCAAACTATGGTGCTGGTAATGAAGATAATGGTGAAGTCCTTCAAAAGGTCCTGTGCACTGCCCCACTCTGTGCCCCTGACCCTGCAACAGGATGCTGCTGATCCATGCCTCTGCTGGAGACTCCTGGACACTCATGGGCAACTTGAGTCAGTCTCTTGTGTGGTCACTGCTCCTCTCTCCTGGGTCCTGGTGTGCACAATGTTTTGTTTGTGCCTCCAAGTGTCTTTTTCCCCAGTCTTATGTAAGTTCTGGCAGTTCTGTGGTGGGGTTAATGGGGACCTCCACCAAGAGGGCTTATGCCATAACCAGGTCTGCTGCACCCAGAGCCTGTGCCCTGCGGCAGGCCACTGCTGACCAAGAGACACTCAAACACTCAAAGGCAGGTCTGGCTTAGTCTCTGTGGGTTCTCCTGGTGTGCACAAGGTTTTAACTGAGCCCTCCAAGTGTCTATGGCTGGTATAGGGTTTGATTCTAAATGGGATCTCACCCTTCCTACCATCTTGTTGGGGCTTCTCCTTTTCGCTTGGATGTGGGGGTATCTTTTTTAGGTGGGGTCCAACATTCTCCTGTCGATGGTTGTTCAGCAGTGAGTTGTAATTTTGAAGTTCTTGAAGAAGATGAGCGCACATCCTTCTACTCCACCATCCTCAGTGTTGGGCTATTAGCCTACTGTAACAATGGCACCCCACTCCAGTACTCTTGCCTGGAAAATCCCATGGATGGAGAAGCCTGGGGGGCTGCAGTCCATGGAATCGCTGAGTCAGACACAACTGAGCGACCTCACTTTCACTTTTCACTTACATGCATTGGAGAAGGAAATGGCAACCCACTCCAGTGTTCTTGCCTAGAGAATCCCAGGGATGTGGGAGCCTGGTGGGCTGCCGTCTATGGGGTCGCACAGAGTCAGACACAACTGAAGCAACTTAGCAGCAGCAGCCCTGCTCTCTAGAGCAAGACCCAGTTTTTCCCACAGCCCATCTTTCCCATCAGGAAGCTTACACTAGCCTCTTAGCCTCATCCACCAGAGGGCAGACTGAAGAAGCAAGAAGAACTACAATCCCACAGCCTCCAGAAAGAAAACCACAATCACCAAAACTTGATCAAAATGAACAGGCAGAGAGGGTTATCTACCAGGTGAAGGAAAAATATAAAACTCCAGAAAAACAACTAAAGGAAGTAGAGATAGGCAGCCTTCCAGAAAAAGAATTCAAAATAATGATGGTGAAGATAGCACTAGTGGTAAAGAACCTGCCTGCCAATGCAGGAGATATAAGGGGTGCAGGTTCAACCCCTGGGTTGGGAAGATCCCCTGGAGGAGGAAATAGCAATCCACTTCAGTATTCTTGCCTGGAGAATCCCGTGTACAGGGGAGCCTGCTGGGCTATGGTCCGTGGGGTCACAAAGAGTTAGACACAACTGAAGCGACTTAGCACACAAGCATACACAAAGATGATCCAGGATCTCAGAAAAAGAATGGAGAAGATGCAAGAAATATTTACCAGACTTGTTTAAAAATATAAATCCTTGTAAATATTTTTTGGGGAAATGCTTCTGTTTATTAGAACAATGAGAAACTAACGCAAAGCATCAATGTACTACTTATAAAAGGTAAGTATACTGCTTATAAAATTTATACTACTTATAAAATTTATACTCTAACAAAGAATGAACATTTTTTATCAATTCATTGGTTATATTTCTGTATCAGTCAGCTTCTCTAAGTTATGCTGCAGTAACAAATGTCACATCTCACTGGTTTACAACAACCAATGTTTATTTCTTGTGCATCCTACACCCAAGATTGGCTGCAGCTCTCTCTACATCATCTTCCTTCTAGGACCCAGCTGAGTCCTTTCTGGGACCCAGTGACCTTATTGGGATACCTGGTGGAAGGGGGGAAAACCTGTGGTGGAAACATGGGTGGTTCTTAAAGCGCCTGCTCGGAAGTGCCATGACGTCACTCAAGCTCACAGACCTTTGGCCAAAGTAAGTCATGCAGCCATGCCCGATGTCAGTGGCATCGAAAGTATAATCCTCTTACCGGAGAGAGGACTTTGTAAGGCTGAAGCATACCACACCAGGCAGCTTCCACCTGGCTCTCACGCAGTGCTCACTCTCTGGATACTCTGGGAACCCGAGCACATGCTGTGAGAAGCCTGGGCCACATGGAGAAGCCACGTGAAGGCACTTGCTCCAGTGGACAGTCCCAGCCTTTGAGTCACCCCTGCCCAGGCAGCAGCAGAGAAGCCTCCAGATGATTGTAGCCCCGGCCATTTGAATCTTCCCAGCTGAAGCCCCAGACACCGTGGAGCAGAGTCAAGCTGTCCCCGCAGTGCCCTGTCTAGACTTTCGACACAAAGAATTCACGAAACTAATAAAATGGTGGCTTTACGTCACTCAATTTGGAATTACTTGTTACGTGGAAATACTAACTAGAAAATGGTGCTTTAAAATTTTTTTGATTCCATTACATTTAAAATGGGAAGATTTCACGTACAAACTTGGGATTTGGCTCTTAAAGGGAACTCAGAAAATCTGGCCACACTGACATGCCTGATGGGGAAGAAATTGGTCAGAGTTACCCTCTTGAGAAGGGGTGTAGGTATCCTGTCTACCTTGGCCTCTGCCTGACTGTATTTGCTTGTTTAAGTCCCTTGCCTGGTCCCAGCAAGCCTGTGGGTGTGCTGGCCCTGGGACTGAACTGTCTTATCACCTTGCTCGTGGCGGGGGTAGGGGGTGGGAGGGGAGCNTGTTATTAAGAGTAATATCTAATCAATTTTCTTTTCTTGAGAGCAGATGTTGATTGAACAAATGATGGAAGCAATGTGCTGAATAGAATAGAACAATCAAATATTTAGGTGTGCCTTAGACCTGTCTCTGAGGAGGTTCTGTTCTTTTAACATGTTAAGTCTGATGTGTCTGTAGCTTATAAGGTGTTGTACAACTGAAGATAGGTCTTATATTGAATTAATTTATGGAACTATTCAATATGTTTTATTAGTGTTTCCAAGACATTTAATCCTTATACCAAGACAACATTATTGGAAAAAAATGAGAATGCTAGAAGAAAAACAGGGGCAAGGGAGGAAGAGATTGATATTTGTTCAGTGCTTACCATGGGCTAAGTATTTTACATTTATTAATTATTTTGAATGATGCAACAGCCCTTGAGGTAGATACTATTATTCCCGTTTACTGACTAGAAACTGAATATTAAAGAGGTCAAATGGTTTGCCCAAGATCACCCATTTAGCAAATAAAATTCTAACAAATTCATTTGTGATAGTCCCAGTATCTGATTATTTAGATGCTATTTCATCTGCATTTCTCATAGAAATGCAGCCCTCAAAAGACCGTATTCTGGCTAGACTTACTACCTCTGTGCAATATTTCTAACACAAAATTTGAGTCCTGTGAATTTCCCAAGTAACCTAGGCCTGCTGTTTTCCTTCTGGTTCATCTTCTGTTTCCTAACTTTCAAAAAAAAAATCAAAGATAATTCATTTATTAAAAGTGAGCATCACCTCCACCATTACCACCTTTACCACTACAACCTCTTATACACCCCTTTGTATGCCACAGACACGTGACTTAATATGTTAAAATACAGAGCTACCTTTAATGTAGAAACAACATTTTTTGCAGCTTATACAAAATTTGCCAACACAACCTTTTAAAGGATTTTTACCCAACATATCCATGTTTCGAAATATTGTTATATAGAACAAAACCAATTGCTTAATTGGCAATATTTTTCTTGCTCTGAAGATGAGTCAGATTCTAATATGTAATTTCTTTAGCCTCAAATTACCTGTGTGTTGATAAAAAATAAAGAATGTTGTGATATCCTGCTATCCTGAAATGACATTCCATTCAGGGTGAGTTCAGTTCAGTCGCTCAGTCGTGTCCAACTCTTTGTGACCCCATGAATCGCAGCACACCAGGCTTCCCTGTCCATCACCAACTCCCAGAGTTCACTCAGACTCACGTCCACCGAGTCAGTGATACC
Organism: Neotragus pygmaeus; assembly: GCA_006410875.1. Classification (NCBI taxonomy): domain Eukaryota; kingdom Metazoa; phylum Chordata; class Mammalia; order Artiodactyla; family Bovidae; genus Neotragus; species Neotragus pygmaeus. The sequence continues at coordinate 590,993 of SJYV01054924.1, forward strand.
ATCCAGCCATCTCATCCTCTGTTGTCCCCTTCTCCTCCTGCCCTCAATCCCTCCCAGCATCAGAGTCTTTTCCAATGAGTCAACTCTTCGCATGAGGTGGCCAAAGTACTGGAGTTTCAGCTTTAGCATCATTCCTTCCAAAGAAATCCCCGGGTTGATCTCCTTCAGAATGGACTGGTTGGATCTCCCTGCAGTCCAAGAGACTCTCAAGAGTCTTCTCCAACAACACAGTTCAAAAGCATCAATTCTTCAGCACCTAGCCTTCTTCACAGTCCAACTCTCACATCCACACATGACCACAGGAAAATAACTATATCTCCATTGTGGCTGAGCTAGCTTTTCTTTAGCAAGAGTTGGGGAAGAATCAGTTCTCCCATAATGAGCATAAGGCTTTAGTACCAGTCATCTCAACTGTTGAAAATAAGATACTGTGGTAACTCATTGTTCAATTTATTCACTGTTTAGTCAGTTTTATAGCACACTGAAGTGGGTGAAATGAACTTGAGGAACAGAAGATCAAGAAAACAATACAATTCTTCCTATATTACCAAAAAAAAAAAAAAAGAAAAATAAGCCTCCATAAACCAAGAACAACAGAAGAAAGCATGAAGATCATTACATACCAAAATCAGAATGAGCTTTCAAAGGCTCTTTCTTTGGGAAAAAGACAAGTTGTTGATTCTTTGTTGTTTTTCAACAGTATCATTTTTTTTGTCCATCTAGTTTTCTGAAAAGTGGGCAGAGGATGAAGGACTGACTAAATGAAATTAACTCCTGTGGGCTTGATTCTATTCTGCCTTTCTGTTCTTTCTCTGGCATCTCTTGGTTTGCTAAGAAGTAGCTATTTGATGAGGACAAGCTTTATTTTTGAGGACCACTCTTTCCTTGAAGCCTTAAGTTCAAAGACTTCAGATAGTTCTGCTTCATTCATATTCTGGCATTCACAGCCTGGCTGAATTCATAAGTCAGGCTATGTCGTGCTAAAGAAAAACACCTCAGGAATTGTGCAGTGCTTAGGTCAAACCTAATTTGGGTGTACCTAAGATTTCTTGTCAGTTTCTTTTTGGTTGGAGGTTAAAGAGGGTAAATGTTTAATCTCTGTTTAATCCTTAAAGTATCTGCCAAAAAAGGATTTCATATCATAGTCAAAGTAGCTTTTTCTTGCATATTTTTTCTCAGAAAAAAGTTTCAGTGGGATTTTGAAATATCTTCAGTGATCCCTTCATCCACCTTGGTCATTTGTGTCTCTGTGGTGCCATTTGTACCTTTCAAGGGCAGAGGCATACTAACTGGAGATATAAAAGTAAACTGGAGATTTAAAAGTAAAAAAAAGAAATGAGTTCCTCAGTTGTTCCTCAGTTGGATCCTACTTGTGTCTTTAAAAGCTGGGGGTACTTTAGAATCACGAAAATAAAGACAAACAGGGGCTTCCCAGGTAGCACTAGTGGTAAAGAATCTGTTTGCCAATGCAGGAGACACAAGAGATGCAAGTTTGACCCCAGGGTCAAGAAGATTCCCTGGAGGAGGAAATGGCTATCTACTCCAGTATTCCTGCCTGGAAGAATCCCATGGACAGAGGAGCCTGGGAGGCTACAGTCCATGGCATCATGTAGCATTAGACATGACTGAGCTACTGGGCACACACAGATGTAGCATGTCATTATTAATTATTATAATGTTGTTAATTTCTGTCACTTTGCTACCATGCAGCAAAGCCATGATTCCAGCTCCAGCCTTTCTGAGCCCAGACCCCAAGCTGTTTACTCCCCATTTGACGTCATTTCTCTGACTGTCCTCCTCCACCACCTGTAACCGTCACTCCAGCACAAGTGGTGACCGCGTCTCCACATTTCTCCATGGAGGCCTGTTTGTACCCATTTGTAACTCTGTGTATGTGTGCTGGTCTCACCTGCTGGGTTGTCACCTCTTTGAGGACAGGGCCGGGGCCTTATACGTCCCTGTATTTTAAGCCATTAATTTATAGTCCCCATTAGTTTGGAAAATGCTTGTCTCTTCACAAGTATTTGTTTAGTGAATGATTACTCTCTATTTGGTCTCTTAATGTTTCAATCCCCATGTTTGCAGTACAAAACCTTCAGAAATAAAATCCACGTTTTTAATAATTTTCAGGCTTCACACAGGAAGAGGAGACAAGTTAGAGTAGTGCACGTCTGAAAAGGACTCTTGTGGACTCCTGTTCCCACCTGTCATGAGAAATAGAGGAACAGCTCACTGTAAGCACGAAACGGACCTTGTGGCTTTGTGAGACACCTATTGCTAAAAAAGGCCAGAATCTGGGTTGGATATGTTTTTGATACTCAGTTTGGTGCTGTGCCAATTATAGCAGGATCAGATTGACAGTTTTTATTGAACTTGCTTTTAAGAAAATATACACATCCCTTTCAGTGAAGGTTCCCTGTAGTATTTAAATCGATAATCCCATTAGATACCATATTATATTAATCCATCAAAAAAATAATCAGTGTCTTAGCATGCCAGTTTCCACTTGCACCTCTGTTCCAACCAATTAAATTGTTAGAAATTACAAACTGGTTACTTGACTTGCCAGAGTTCAAATGGCTGAAAAGGAGAAGATTCAATGCCATAGCCCCGGCCTCAGGGCCCCTAACCTAGTGTAGTTTTCATTCTACCAGCTGCCTCTGGGCTAGAAATATTGGGGTCATGATTTCTGCTTTACCTACTTCACGGGGTGATTAAACCTCATGAGGTTAATATATACACACGAGTGGTGTTAATGTTAAAAGCTTTCCTCTGAAAAGCTTTGTAGGCTGAAGCAGACAAATCTGGCTCCTTTAAGTTTCCTATATAACCTCATTCTGGGTAAATGCTACACTAAAAGGAAATTGCCATTTCCCAAATCATAAGTGACTTGGCAGCAGCAGCAAAAATAAAAGTCAGGAGAACTCATGTCCTGTTGACATTCAAGAATAGACAAAGTTTTAGAAAATGCAGTGTAATTAGCAGAAAAGTAAATGAGGACACCCTTGTAAAGCTCAAATTTTTAGCACTAACTTTTTTGTCTTTTCATTTTATCAGCTGACCTCTATCCATAATGGTCATTCCTTATGTTCCTCTTTTAAGTTTAATTTGGTTTTCCCTCTCGTAACTCCAGAAGTCCTTACTGAAAGAAAATTCCTTACAGAGTTGTTTCATGATCACCAGATTTCTAAAAAATGTGTGACAGGGAGGAATAATTGTGATTCAATATTCACCTTCCCCTTTCCTTCTACAATAGAACCTTTGGTTTTTAGCTGTGCCTCTGGGTTCTGAAACAATGACTATATATCCCAAACCTCCCCTTCAGCAAGGTGTGACCATGTGTCTAGAGCCTGGCCAGTGAGATGTGAAAAACCATGTGCATGACTTATGAAAATCATTCTTAAAGAGAGGAGGGTGCCCCTTCTTCCCACTCTTTTTCTTCATCCTGCTGTGGAGAATATGGACTGGAGATGAGCTTCCCTGAGCCATGTAAATGAGGGCAGGCACCTAGGCAGGGTTAGTGGAGCAATGGGAAGGAAGAGTTCTGGATGCTGTGATGACTATGCTAAGCTTGACTGCCCTACCAGCTCTCCACCACCAGTGACTGGAGAGAAACTAACTTCTGCTTAACTAAGGACACTGCTCTTTTTGGCCTATGAAACACATAGAAGAATCTATATATCCTCTAATACAAAGGTAGAGAAGGTAGGAGATTTTTTTCAGATCGGAAATTAGTTTGGACAATGCTTTCAATAAAATAATGATAAAATGAGATCAGAAAGTGTTCTTGTTCATAGACAAAACATTCTGTGGTGGGTAAACTTGCAACATGTGCATCAATATCTACTGACAGAACAAAGCAAAGAGAAATAGAGTGCAGAGCTCTGTAAATTAAGGTGTATTTTACTACATATCAGTACAGAAAATTTTAGGCATTCTAGTCTTTACAATCATGATGTTTAGATTCCAGCTCTAAACTTCACACAGTAGACATTATTGAGAGGATCACTTCATCAGTACAACAGCAATCGATTATGCAATTTTTTATGCTTTCGTGGGAAGACTTGTTGCTAATGGGGAAGACCACCTGCTTAAGAATGCTGTCTTTAGAAGGAAGTGCTAACTGGTTAATAGTTTAAAAACATCTTAAACCAACGTAAAAGAAGTTACAGAATTATTACTTATTATTCATACTAACAAACATTCATGCATTATTTTTAATTTGCATTGTACTGAAAGGTTTAGGGAACGAAAACTACTTGGGGAAATGAGGAGCCAGAGTGCACAAGCCTGGATCCCACAGAGAGGGAGAGAGCCAAAGTGTGGTGACAAAGACATGAGAAAAATGCTCAGAAAGGGGACAAACTGAAAGCAGACTGTCTGTTATGGTGGCAACTTCAGAGCTTCACAGGGCATTGTTTACAATGCTAACTAAATAGGATCTTAATGAAACAGGATCACTAAGTCGTGTCCAACTCTTGTGACCTCATGGACTCCTTTGTTCATGGGATTCTCCAGGCAAGAATACTGGAATGGGTTGCCATTTCCTTCTCCAAAATAGCCTTTCCCTTCTCCAGGGGATCTTCCCGAGCCAGGGATCCAATCCAGGTCTCCCACATTGCAGGCAGATTTTTTTTGCCCTCTGAGCCACCAGGGAAGCCCCATGGATCTTATTAGGTTATATTAAGGACATGTAGCAAAACTAGCCTTTTTATTTTGCACATTTCCCAGCATAACAATTTCAGTTCAGTTCAGTCGCTCAGTCATGTTCAACTCTTTGCGAACCCATGAACCGCAGCACGCCAGGCCTCTCTGTCCATCACCAACTCCCAGAGTCCACCCAAACCCATGTCCATTGAGTCGGCAATGCCATCCCACCATTTCATCCTCTGTTGTCCCCTTCTCCTTCTTTCAATCTTTCTCAACATCAGGGTCTTTTCAAATGAGCCAGCTCTTCACATCAGGTGGCCAAAGTATTGGAATTTCAGCTTCAACATCAGTCCTTCCAAAGAACACCCAGGACTGATCTCCTTNGTGGGAGGGGAGCACTGCCATCATCTCAGGACCTTTACCTTTCCCCGATGGCTGGGACATCCCTGACCTCTGTGGGCATTCCCTTTTTGTCTCATAAATCCACCAAACCAGGCAGGGTTCTGCCCTTTTGTCTGCTCAGAAAACCATTTATGTGAAATAAAAACCAGGCAGGGTCCGGGGGTGGTGATGGCTGTGTCTGGAGCTCGCCTGTCCTGTAAACAATTTCCTGGTGATAATCTTTTCAATTATCCCTCCAAGCTGGAACTGCTATGTGAAATCAAGCTGGGTGCCCTTGGTTTATCCTGTACATCTTGGAGTCATTAAGATCCAGCTTTATATTTCAGGGTGAGCTGTCCAAAGCCACCAAGGCCAGGATTTCCAAGATCCTTGATACAGACACAGAGAATCACAGTCTCTTTAACAGAGACTTAGAAACAAATGCAGGGAAGATTATAGAATCTTATACCCAGCAAGACTCTTAAAAGTCTATCTTAACACCAAGGATAGAAAAGTCAGGTACAGATTCCAGGAAGGATAACTTGATTTTTCCTTGTACAAACTTAATTTATTATTAATAGCTTCCATTCATACATGTGGGAGAGAATTAATTATTATTTATTCAACAAATGTTTATCAAGGGCCTCTATGTACTAGGTATTTTCTTTTTTTTTCACAGGGTGAGAATATAGCCATGACACATCAGATTAAAACTTCTTATACCATGAAGTTTCATCTGCATCCCAGTGGGAGAGAGAGATGAAAAACTAAACAAAAAAACCAAATATATGATAGAATGCCATAAGTGTTGTTAAGTGCTCTAATGAAAAATTCAGCAGAGGGAAAGCAAAAATAGTGATGGAGAAGGAGTGTTATTTTATCGAGGGTGGCCAGAGAAAGTGTCCTGATGAGGTGACCTTCATTCAGAGACCTGGAAGACATGAGGGAGTGAGGTTTATGAAGACTCAGAGAAGAAGGGTCCATCTGGGTGAGGGAATGAAGAGTGCAAAAGGCCCTGAGACTGGACTGGAGCATGCTTGGTCTGTCCTGGGAGAAACAGTGGGGCAAACGGGATGTCTGGGCAGAGGTAGGAGAAAGGAGGAGGAGCAGAGACAGAGGTTGAAATCTCCATTTAATAGTCTTCTTCCCTGCTGGGTTATATCCAGATCTACAGGGCATCACACAATCCCTGGACGGAGGGAGCATCTTGTATATCTAGTCCTGCAATCAGGACTAGCTGCCTGCTCCTGCTATGCCTTCCTCATTTTGATTTTTAGCTGAGCCTATTGGCTTTTGTTGTCTTACAGCTGCCACCACCAGGTGTTTGGCTCACCTGGATTCTCTGACCTCCAGAAATCTGCAGGAGGTTATTCAGCTGTGTCTACCTAGGCACCTCATGCAGAATTTTTCAGCTCCTGAACTGGGCCAAGATGGAGGAATCTAGCTGGGGACTCAGCCAGTGTCTGTCTGTTTTTTTCTCACCTTGACATCTCCTTGAAGGGATCGAAGGCAGATGTAGAGAGTGGAAGCAGGACAGGATCTAGTTTTTGTGAAGTCTTAAGTTTATGCCATTTTAGATGATCCTCTTTAAGAAAAAGAAAAGAAAATTATGAATATACATTTAGGTATAAATGTGAATGTTTATTGAGAATGAGAGAAGAAAATGAAAATAAACCACAAAATTTGAAAAGCTGACAAACACCACAAACAATACAAGATCAAGAAAAATAACACACTGTGGGCTTCCCTGGTAGCTTAGATGGTAAAGAATCCACTTGCAATGCAGAAGATCTGAGTTCGATCCCTGGGTTGGGAAGATACCCCTGGAGAAGGAAACGGCTACCGACTCTAGTATTCTGGCCTGGAGAATTCCTTGGACTGTATAATCTATGGGGTTGCAAAGAGTTGGACACAACTGAGTGCCTTTCACTCACTCACTCATCTTGATTAACTGTTTGATATCCCCTATAATACTTTTCCCCTTCATTTTTGGAGAAGATTTTTACAGCAGAAGCCAAGAGAATAAGAAGAAAGTGGGTAACAGATTTAAAATGTTGAAAGAAAAGAACTGTCAACTCAGAATTCCGTATATAGCAAAGATGCCCTTCAGGAATGAAGATGAAATTTAAAAGTCAGTCTCAGGTGATAGAAAACTAAGAGAACCCATAGCCAGCAAGCCATCTACTCTAAGAGAATTGCTAAAGGACGTTATCCTGATAGAAGGATACAGAAGGGAACTTGGAAGATCAGAAAGGAAGAAGGAGCAAGACAGCTGGTAATAACGGGTCATAGAATGGCACACATGTGAGTGAAAAATAAGGGACTATTCTTTTTCTCTTGCATTCTTTAAAACATACTTGAAAGCTATAAGTGAAAATTTGCCTGAACACTATCTGGTGGAAATTTCAATATATGTAGATGTACTACACAAGACAATTATAACGTAAAGAGAGGAGAGTGAACAGACATATCTGGAGGTGAAGTGTCTACATTTTTCCTTTGAAGTCATAAAATATTAACTCCAAATGATTGTGACAAGTATCAACGTCAGCTGCAATCAGTGGAGCAGCCTCTAAACTTAATTATACAATAAGAGATAGTAAATACACAATAGGTAAATTAAAGTGGAATACTAAAACCTGTTCGAATAATCCCTCAAAAATAGGAAAGGAAGAACAGTGGAATGAAATGGAATGGAATGAAAAATAGAGGGAACAACCAGAAAACAATAAAACAACTTAAAAAACCCAAACGTATCAATAACAAGTACATTAAATATAAATGGTCTAAATTTACTATTAACAATCAAAAGTAAAAAATGGTCAAAATAGATTTTTAAAAATAACCCAACTATGTGTTGTCTAAAAGAAATTTACTTTAAATATGATTACATGGGCAGGTTAAAATTGAAAGGATGGAAATTATATGCCATACCAGCACTAGTTACAGAGTGACTACATTAATATTAAAGTGAACTTCTGAGCCAAGAAAATCACTAGGGGTAAAAAGAAACACTAAATAATGATAAATAGATCTATCCACTAAGAAGGACAAACAATTTTAAAGTGTGCATGTATGCATCCAGAACAAGAGCTTTAAAATATAGAAAGCTTGCAGACAGAACTGAAAGATGAAATAGACAAATCCACAATTATTGTTGAAGGCTTCAATACAGCTTCCTCAGTAATCTATAGAATTTGTAAACATAAAATCAACAAGGGTATAGAATGAACACCATTAAACAACTATAATTAACTGGCTTTTATAGACTGTTTTACCCAACAGCANTAGACAAATCCACAATTATTGTTGAAGGCTTCAATACAGCTTCCTCAGTAATCTATAGAATTTGTAAACATAAAATCAACAAGGGTATAGAATGAACACCATTAAACAACTATAATTAACTGGCTTTTATAGACTGTTTTACCCAACAGCAGTAACAAATGCATATTCTTTTCAAGTGCATATGGAACTTTCCCTAAAACAGACTTTATCCTGCATGAGGAAACAGGACAAATATAAAATGCATGGGAAACCCTTCAGTTATTGTTTTAAGATGTGCTGGCACATAAAGCCTTTGAATCTTAGAAATACAAACACAGACTCTTTGAAAATAAAGTTTCATTGACTAGCTTTTGAACCCTAGAAGTGTGTAACAAAAAAAAAAAAAACAACTAGATTCTTAACAATTTTAAAAGCATATAATCATAGAATAATTGCTTAATAAATTTGTAGAATCTTGGAAAAACTGGAATGTTAGATATGTAAAGGAAATCTAACCTAGTGATTTCAAAATTGAGGTCCCAGAAGATAGTACTATTTCAAAAAGCTGAGAAGATATTTCACCTTATTAAATTCAGTTTAATTAAGACATAAAAATCTTTCAGGATTTGGACCTGTAGAGAAAAAAAAATAAAAAGAGTCCCTCAGGGTGAAAAGGCTGAACAGTTGATAACTATAGTCCGACAACATCATTATCTTACAAGCGGCAAAAGGGACAAAAATGATGCAAGCAATTTCATTACTGTGGAAGGTGCCATTATGGTCCCAGTCCCTAACCTCTCCCTGTATTTATGCCATTTGCCTTTTCTACAAAAGAGGAGGTTAGCTACACTAAGCCATGTAACAAACGCAAGAGCTACAATAATCAGTCATTCAAGCAATGGAGGTTTGGGGTGGTTGTTATATACCAACTACTGTGAGTGCCAAAGAATTGATGCTTTTGAACTGTGGTGTTGGAGAAGACTCTTGAGAGTCCCTTGGACTGCAAGGAGATCCAACCAGTCCATTCTAAAGAACAGTCCTGGGTGTTTTTTGGAAGGACTGATGTTGAAGCTGAAACTCCAATACTTTGGCCACCTCATGCNGGGTGAGGGGAAGGCAGCTCTCCTCGACTCTCGGTGTGACCTTGGCTGGATCCCTTGCCCTTCCTGGGTTTGATTCAATGGGCCAATACCTGTGTCTAAGAAAAGGAAGTCACATGAGATTAATTTGCTGTGTGGGCTCAAACTTCACTGGGAAAAAAAGTTACTCATGTCAATCTGCTCTCTCTCTCTTCCCAGTTTCATCTGGAGATTTCTCCCCATCTGGTTTTGAAACAGGCTGATAAGGGGCTCTCAAAACAGTCATGAAATTCAAAGAAACTTTCTTGAAGTAAAAAAAATTTTTTGAAATTATATATTGAAAGAGAACATAAATACTTGACAATGTTGACCTCAACTGACCAAGATATGTTCCAGGAAAATTCCTAGACTTTAAAGAAAACTTGGATACCTATGCAAAAAAAAAAAAAAAGGAGTCATTACATAAAGAAATAACATAGGCTTGTCATCATAATTTTTTTAAACACCACTTTATGGTCAAATGAAATACAGCAACATATTTAAGATACCAGAGGAAAGAAAATGATAAGGTTTTTATATCCATCAAAATTGATTTCCAAATACAAAGGACACAAACTGTTATCAATACACAGGAACTTGGGAGATATTGTTTCCATGAGTCTTTCCTGAAGAATCTGTTAGACAATGAGCTTCAGACAGCAAAAATGAGCATCCTATTTTGTATGCTTAAAGTCTTCTTTTCCCTTTGATTCCTGGAGGAGAATTGCTGAGTCAAAGGGTATGCAAGTACAAATACTGATAATGTACTGTTACATTTTTCTTCAGAGATGCTATAACAATTTTCATTCCTATTAATAAGATATGAGACTGCCCACTTCCCCATACCATTGCCAGACTTAGTGGTTAACCATTTCTGAAATGATTAAGTTTTCTTTTCAACTTTTATTGGTAGCCAATTTCTTTAAGGCCTTGTCTTTGCAATCCTAGTTTTCTTTTCTTTAAATATAAGAAACTTTGATATGGAAATAAAAATGATTATGATAAAGAGATGTCAAAATAAAGACTGGTGGTGAGCATTAATATATACTTTTTTGCAGAACCAAGATTAGGTGATGGTTAAAAAGGGGAGAATACATTATTAAAAGATTTAATATATATAAAATGTAAACTTAAAAATGAGAAAGGGAATGAGATCATCTATGCAAAAATTTTAAATCTCTTCTCAGTAATCATAATTAATGGTAATAGTGTTAGTACTGTTAATCTAAGATTGTTGTGTGTATAGCATGGGATCAAGAAAATGACTAATTATGGACTATTGCTATTGTTCTCTGTGACATTAAGAGCTACATTCTCAATGCATAAGAAAAAAGATACAAATATAAAGAAGTTGAATAAACAACCTGAGTTTTAAGTTAGAATTGAAAGTTCCAGTATTAATTCATGAGCTACTATACATATTAATACATACATTATAGCTCTGACCACTGACAAGTTCTAGAAATAACGACCAGCCTGGTAGCACTGAGCATTCCTAGCATTCTGATTGAGATTTTAAACTATCATTTTCTGTGAAAACGAACCAGGACTCCTTGGCGAGATGGCTGTTCTGGGTGTGAGGTCAGAAAGGAGGACAAGAAAAGGCTGGAATATTTTGTTATACACATAGACGTTTTACTACATATAAAACTAATGAAGATATGTCAAAATGACCCAAGAGCCAACTTGCAGAGGTTCCTGCTGCTGCTGCTAAGTCGCATCAGTCGTGTCCGACTCTGCGTGACCCCATAGATGGCAGCCCACCAGGCTCCCCCGTCCCTGGGATTCTCCAGGCAAGAACACTGGAGTGGGTTGCCATTTCCTTCTCCAATGCATGAAAGTGAAAAGTGAAAGGGAAGTCACTCAGTCATATCTGACTCAGCGACCCCATGGCCTGCAGCCTACCAGGCTCCTCCGTCCATGGGATTTTCCAGGCAAGAGTACTGGAGTGGGGTGCCATTGTCTTCTCTGAAAGAGGTTCCTATTGACCAAAAATGAGACAATCTGAGGGTCAATCAGGATAAAAATACAATGGATGGAAAATCATAAACCATATGGTGACTGCAGCCTTGAAATTAAAAGATGGTCTCTCCTTGGAAGAAAAGATATGACAAACCTAGACTGCACTTTAAAAAGTAGATACATTACTTTGCTGACAAAGGTCCATATCGTCAAAGCTATGGTTTTTCCAGTAGTCATGTACGGATTTGAAAGTTGAACCATAAAGAAGGGTGAGTGCCAAAGAAATAGATGCTTTTGAATTGTGGTTCTGGAGAATACTCTTGAGAGTCCCTTGGACAGCAAAGAGATCAAACCAGTCAATCCTAAAGGAAATCAACCTGGAATATTTACTGGAAGGACTGATGCTGAAGCTAAAACTCCAATCCTTTGGCCACCTGATGCAAAGAGCTGACTCATTGGAAAAGACCCTGAGGTTGGGAAAGATTGAAGGCAGGATGAGAAAAGGAGGACAGATGATGAGATGGTTGGATGGCATCATCGACTCAATGGACATGAGTTTGAGCAATTTCTGAGAGATAGTGAAGGACAGGGAAGACTGGTGTGCTGCAGTCCATGGGGTCACAAAGAGTTGGATATGACTGAACAACTGAACAACAACAGCAACAACAAATACTTAAATCCACAACATAAGTGCAAAGGCCCTGTGGCAGGAGCATATTTGTGTGTTTCAAATATTTCCCATAAGTTTCTCAGAACCACCCAGCAGACCTACTGGGTATTGTCTCAAGCCCCAGCAACTCGTTTGGTTCCAATTTTGATGATTTGCAGCACCTGGTGCTGGGGCAGGACTGCCCTCTGGAGTTGTTGACACCTTGTAAATCTGTCCCTTTTAAGCAGCACCATGTGGATATGCTTTAGCACAGCTACAATTGTGGTTTTGTTTTTAATTAGAGGAAGCCCCCTGGGGGATTAACTATGTGCTAGCAAAGGCAGTTAGACATCTTCCTGCAGAGTGCTTGTAACTAAGGATACACTCAAGCTGCTGGGAGAGGCTGGTGCAACTGGAGTCACCTAGGAAGGGCAGGGCTGCAGATGTAGCCAGGGCAGATGAAGATCCCCATCAACTGGGAGTGACTGCCAGTCCTTTCTTCCAGGATGAAGTTCTAAGGTTGGCAGCAGTCCTGTGGAAGGGGATATCAGAACTGCTTACCTCAGTCAATGGGGAAACCAAGACAAGACAATCTCAGAGTATCTTTAGGTAAGTAAGTGTTAGTCTCTCATGGACTGAGGAGCCTGGTGTGCTATGCTCAGTCATGTCTGACTCTTTGTGACCCCATGGACTGTAGCCCGCCAGGCTCCTCTGTCCATGGAATTCTCCAGGCAAGAGTACTGGAATGGGTTGTCATTCCCTTCTCCAGGGTATCTTCCCAACCCAGGGATTGAACCTGGGTCTCCTGCATTGTAGGCAGATTCTTTACTGTCTGGGCTACCAGTGAAGCCTACACATCATTCTTGGAACATGTATTGAATTCCCAGAGTCGGTGTCTNTGGGTTGTCATTCCCTTCTCCAGGGTATCTTCCCAACCCAGGGATTGAACCTGGGTCTCCTGCATTGTAGGCAGATTCTTTACTGTCTGGGCTACCAGTGAAGCCTACACATCATTCTTGGAACATGTATTGAATTCCCAGAGTCGGTGTCTGTGCACACACCAGAACACCAGTGGAAAGAGTATATAAACTATGGACACTGCTCTCAAGGAACTTATAGGCATTTATACATTTTGCTTGTATATTCTGTTCCTCTAGTAAAAGCAATTCTGAGCTACCAAGATGGAGACTTGAGATCTAATCTCTGATTCAGATCATTTCTTGGGTGGAAGAATGGGAAATGGTCCTGGGTAGTTCATGGGCTCTAAGAATTGCCAGACCTTCCTTTCTCCTTCCCCGCACTTCTCTCTCTCTGCCCTCCCATCTTCCCCTTCAGTATTCCTTTCTCAAATATTTTTAGAGCAGCCACTAAGTATCATTCCCTCTTCTCGACACTGAGCCTCTAGTCTTGAACAACACAGACATGGTTCCTGCCCTCACGGAGCTCATAGACTAGTTGGAAAAGCTATGAACCAGTAAATTTACAAATCAAACAAGTGCAGACTTACAGGGTCTAAGAAAGATATGAAGTATGATGGGGAAGGTATGGCCAAGATGGTGGAGTAGGAAGACCCTGAGCTTACCTCCTCCAACAGTTGCACCAATATTACAACTATTTACAGAGCAACTATCGATGAAAATGACCTGGAGGCCTGCATAAAAGATTTCCCACAGCTAGAGACATGAAAAAGGAACTACAACAAGACAGGTGGGAGAGGCAGAGATGTGGTATAGTTCAGTTCAGTTCAGTCACTCAGTCATGTCCAACTCTTTGCAACCCCATGAATCGCAGCAGGCCAGGCCTCCCTGTCCATCACCATCTCCCGGAGTCCACCCAAACCCATGTCCAATGAGTTGGTGATGCCATCCAACCATCTCATCCTCTGTCATCCCCTTCTCCTCCTGTCTTCAATCTTTCCCAGCATCAGGGTCTTTTCAAGTGAGTCAGCCCTTCGCATCAGGTGGCCAAAGTATTGGAGTTTCAGCTTCAACATCAGTCCTTCCAAAGAACACGCAGGACTGATCTCCTTTAGAATGGACTGGTTGGATATCCTTGCAGTCCAAGGGACTCTCAAGAGTCTTCTCCAACACCACAGTTCAAAAGCATCAATTCTTCAGCTCTCAGCTTTCTTTACAGTCCAACTCTCACATCCATACATGACTACTGGAAAAACCATAGCCTTGACTAGATAGAATTTTGTTGTCAAAGTAATGTCTCTGCTTTTTAATATGCTGTCCAGGTTGGTCATAACTTTCCTTCCAAGGAGTAAGTGTCTTTTAATTTCATGGCTGCAGTCACCCTCTACAGTGATTTTGGAGCCCCCCAAAATAAAGTCTGACACTGTTTCCACTGTTTCACCATCTAGTTCCCATGAAGTGATGGGACCAGATGCCATGATCTTCATTTTCTGAATGTTGAGCTTTAAGCCAACTTTTTCACTCTCCTCTTTCACTTTCATCAAGAGGCTTTTTAGTTCCTCTTCACTTTCTGCCATAAGGGTGGTGTCATCTGCATATCTGAGGTTATTGATATTTCTCCCGGCAATCTTGATTCCAGCTTGTGTTTCTTCCAGTCCAGCGTTTCTCATGATGTACTCTGCATAGAAGTTAAATAAGCAGGGTGACAATATACAGCCTTGACGTACTCCTTTTCCTATTTGGAACCAGTCTGTTGTTCCATGTCCAGTTCCAACTGTTGCTTATAATTAAGACCCACAATTCTTGGTAGGCAACTCAAAACTGGGAGGATAATCACAGTTGCAATGTTTTCCCAAAGGAGCAAGGGGTCCAAGCCCCTTATAGAGCTCCCAACCTAGGCCATGCACTAGGAAGATGAGTCCCCCATAATGTCTTGATTTGAAGGCCAGTAGGAATCCCAGGGACAGAGGAACCTGGTAGGAGGCCATCTATGGGGTCTCATAGAGTCGGACATGACTGAAGTGACTTAGCAGCAGCAGCAGCAGGGCTTGTGTGGGGCTTCCCAGGTTGGACTAGTGGTAAAGAACCTGCCCACCAAAGGAGACCTAAGAGATGCTGGTTTCATCCCTGGAGGATCAGACCAGGAAGATGCCCTGGAGGAGGGCATGGCAACCCCCTCCAGTATTCTTGCCTGGAGAGTCCCCATGGACAGAGGACCCTGGTGGGCTATAATCCACAGGGTCACACAGAGTCGGACACGACTGAAGTGACTTTATATGCACGCATGCAAAGATTGGGTATAGGGAAGTCACAGGGCTTTAGGAAGCAGAGACTCCACTCTTGGATGGTGCCTGCAAAATCTCACCTGCTCTGAGACCCTGTACAGAGGCAGTAACTTAAAAGGAGCAGAGACCAGACTCACTGGCTGATCTTAAGAGACTCACCTGGAGAGGCAGGAAGCATCTGAGACTTCCCCTGGGGACACAGACACTGGTGGCAGCCGTTTTGGGGATCTCGTTCTACCATGATGACGCTGGAGCTTGGACGCACCATTTTGGAGTCCTCTCTCTAGCCTATTGGTGCCAGGGGCTTACCTGCTCACCACTCTGACCAGCCAGCCATGCAGGGACACTGCCCTGTTCATAACTACCTGACAACAGCTGTGGAGACCCCACGGGAAACCCAGCCAACCACCCAGGGACTTGGCCCTGCCCATCCACAGGCAAGTAGCCTCCACACGAGGCAGGGCCTGGCAGCCGACCAGGCCAACGGACAGCCCTGCCTACTCCGTGACCACAGCAGCCTGCCCTGCCACAGCAGAAGGGCCCGTGCAGCCCACGCAGGGGCACCTCTACAGCATACAGCTCTGGTGACTAGGCGGAGAATGCTGCTGGGCCGCATAAGAGGTCTCCAAACAAGGCCACTCCTGCACAACCGGGAAATGTTACCAACCTACCTAAAGCACCGAAATAAAACTAGAGAAAAAGGAAAGATG
Source organism: Neotragus pygmaeus (assembly GCA_006410875.1). Classification (NCBI taxonomy): domain Eukaryota; kingdom Metazoa; phylum Chordata; class Mammalia; order Artiodactyla; family Bovidae; genus Neotragus; species Neotragus pygmaeus. The sequence continues at coordinate 606,932 of SJYV01054924.1, forward strand.
AGGCAACAGAAGAATATGTTTCAAATGAAGGAACAGGATCAAATCCCAGAAGAGCAACACAAAGTGTGCCGAAGCAGTCTATTTGATAAAGAGTTCAAGCTAATTAGCGCTTCCAATGTAGCTCAGTCGGTAAAGAATCTGCCTGTAGTTCAGGAGACCCAGATTTGATCCCTGGATTGGGAAGAACCCCTGGAGAAGGAAATGGCAACTCACTCCAATATTCTTACTTGGAAAATCCCATGGACAGAGGAGCCTGGTGGGCTGCAGTCCATGGGGTCGCAAAGAGTTGGGCATGACTGAGTGACTACCATTTCAAGCTAATTATCATAAAGCTGCTTAATGAACTCAGGAGAAGAATGAATGAACACCATGAGAAGTTTGACAGAGAGCTAGAAAATATAAGAATCAAATAGAGCTGGAGAATACAATAATTGAAATTTTAAAATACACTAGATCAACAGTAGATTCGATAACACAGAGGAACAGATCAGCAACCTGGTAGATAAAGTAGTGGAAAACAACCAAGCTGAACAGAAAAAATGAGAAACAGAAAAATGAGATTAGTTTAAGAGACCTCTAGGACAATATTTGCATTATAGGGACCCTAGAAGGAAAAGAAAAAGGGACAGAGAGCTTATTAAAGACCTACTGTATAGCATAAGAAATTCTACTGAATATTTTGTAATAACCTATATGGGAAAAGAATCTGAAAAAGAATGGATATATGTATTTAAAAAAATGTAAGTGAAGTCACTCAGTTGTGTCCGACTCTTTGTGACCCTAGGGACTGTAGCCTGGCAGGCTCCTCCATCCATGGGATTTCCCAGGCAAGAATACTGGAGTGGGTTGCCATTTCCTACTCCAGAGGATCTTCCTAACCCAGGGATCAGACCCAGGTCTCTCACATTGCAGGCAGACTCTTTACCATCTGAGCCACCAGGAATATATGTACAACTGAATCCCTTTGCTATACCCCTGAAACTAATACAACATTGTAAATCAACTATAACATAAAACAAAAATTAAATTTAAAAAGTGGGCAGAGGACATTTTCTCAAAGAAGACATACAGGTAACCAACAGCACATGAAAAGATGCTCACCATCACTAATCATCAAGGAAATGCAAGTCAAAACCACAGTGAGATATCATCTCACACCTGTTGGAATGGCTGTTACCAAAAGAAAAACAAATATACGTTGGTGAGCATGTGGGACAAAAGGGAACCCTTGTGCATTGTTGGTGGGAATGTAAATGGGTGCAGCCACTCTGGAAAACACTGTGGCATTTAATAAAAAAAAAATTAAAAATAGAACTACCATATGATCTAATAATTCCATTTTTGGACAGTTTCCCAAAGAAAACCAAAACATTAATTCCAAAAGATACATGCACCACTATGTTCACTGTAGCACTGTGTACAATGGCCAAGATATGGAAACAATGTAAGTGTCCATCAACAGATGAATAGATAGAGATGTAGTATATATACACAAGGTAATATTATCAGCCATAAAAATTATGAAATCTTGCTATTTGTGATGAAATAGATGGACCCTGAGGTATTATGCTGACAAATAAGACAGAGAAAGACAAATACTGTTTGATTTCACATATAGGTGAAACCTAAAAAGCAAAATAATAAACACAACAAAACAGAAAGAGACTCACAGATATACGGGACAAATGGGATTGTCAGGGGGAGTATGGAGGGAGGATTAAAAGATGGGAAGAGGCAATTATGTGTGGTAATGAATGACAATTAACTTGATTGTGGTGATCATGTCCCAAAATATGTTTATATGAAATCCTCACATTGCACACCTTAAACATACACAGTTTTTGTCAGTTATACCTCAATAAAGCCAAAAGAGACTTCAAAAAGGAAAAGAATAACTGACGGGTCAGGGCTATTCTTTCTGGAGATGTGATGCCTAGACCTGAATAATGAGAAGAGCCTGGCTAAACAGAGACCCAGGGAAATCCAAGTCCAGGTGAATGGAACCGCAAATGCAAGAAATGACTGCATGTGTTTAAGGAACAGAAGGAAGGCCAGTATAGTTGGAGCCCCTAAGCCAGGGAAAGAATGGTTGAGAAGGGTACAGGAGCTGATATTTTATGTCAAAGGAAAGGGAAGTTCTGTAGGACTATAAATAGGGAATGTCTCGTGGTCTGGTTTATGATTTTCAGAGATTATTCTGATTGCTATGGGGAGAGTGCATTGGTGAGAGAGTAAAGAGAAGAAGTAGGATGCTGCAAAGATCACTCAGGGAAGAGTTGAGAGCATCCTGACCGAGGTGTTAGCAGTCAGGTGGAGAAAGAGGAGAACTGAAGATGAAAGGTGAAACCAGCAGGGTATGCTGAAAGATTGCACTTAGGGACCTGGAGGGGAAAGAGATACTAAGGATAACTTCAAGATTTTTAGCCTGAGCAATTAGAGAGATACAGTTGCCTTCTGCTGAGACGGAGAAGACAGAAAAGTAGCATATTTGGAAGTAAAGATTCAGACTTCCACTTTGGATGTGTTACACTGAGACACCTGTGACTCAACCAAGTGGAGATTTTGCATGAGTAATTGTGTCGGTTGGGCTGAAACTCAAGGACAAGTCTGGGAAAGGGAAATGAATCTGGGAGTCCTCTGCATTTAGGTAGTATTCAGAACAACAGTTCTCAACTTTGGGTGCTCCCAAGGAGGTTTACACACTCCAGATGCCCAAGATATAATACAGTCCACTAAAATCAGAATCTCTATGGGGTTGGGACCCTGGCATCAGTATTTTCAGGCTTCCCAGGTGATTCCAATATTCAGTCAAAGCTGAGAACCAAGGCTCTGAACACTGGCTGAGACAAAGTTGTTCTCCAGGTGTGGTCCCAGGATCAGCATCATCACCATCACCTGGAACTCAGTTAGAAATACAAACACTCAGGTTTCACCCCAGACCTACAGAATCTGTGAGGGTAGAGATCCAGTGACCTCTGTGGTAACAAGCTCACCAGGTGAGGCTGATCCAAGCTAGGATTTGAGAAGCCCTGGGACAGATGGGGAGGGTGGAGGTGGGGGTAAAGGGAGAAGAGCTCGCATGTGAGTCCTGTGTCAGTCTGCATTTAGAAGCCAGGTGGAGGAGAAGCAGCCAGGCCTACCAGACTACAGAAGCCTGGGTGGGATCATATATCAAGGAGAGAGCAATCAACTGGTCAATAAAATAACATGAATGCTGAGGCAGATTCAAATAAATGTAACGACAGGAAAATGAGCATGGAATCTGGCAGCATGACGACCCTGGGTGGTTTGGCAGAGGCTGTTTTGGCCTAATTGAAGAGGTCACCAGAGGAGACAGGCTCTCGGGTCAGGCACTCAGCATGGTCTTGGGGGCCTGGGCTGTGCTTGTGTGTATGCTCGGTCACTTACTCGTGTCCAACTCCTTACAGCCCCCTGGACTGTAGCCTGCCATGCTTGCCTATGGAATTTTTCAGGCAAGAATGCTGGAGTGGGTTGTCATTTTCCTCCTCCAGGAGATCTTCCCGACCCAGGGATCAAACCCATGTCTCTTGAGTCTCCTGCATCGGCAGGCAGAGTCTTTACCACTAGTGCCACTTGGGAAGGGCTGTGCTTAGTATTAGCTTTTCTCTCCACCTTTGAAAAGTCTGTTGTCAAACAAATGGAAAGTATTATTGTTCTCTTCCGTTACTGATTTCTCTTAATAGGTCATGAATAGCAACAAAAGTAAATTGTGCCCTCAGGACTTCTCTGGCAGTCTAGTGGTTAAGATTCCAAGCTTCCAATGTAAGGGGTGCAAGTTCAATCCCTGGTCAGGGAACTAAGATGCCACATACTATGTGGTATGGCCAGAAAGTATTTATCTTTAAAGTAGGCTGTGCCCTTCAGAGTGCTACCAGTAAGCCTAAGTTTTCATAAAAACTCTGAGGTAGGAAGATATACATTGTGGATTGATTACAGGAACCAGTTCTTACCTCCTCTTCCTTTGCTGCCTCCCACGAGGGAGGCTGAAGATAAAAGTCTAGTGCTGGCATACCCGTTTCCCTTACCTACTAGAGTGGTCATGTGGTCTGTGTCTGCCCAGCAGGTTGTAAGGGTAAGCTGCTGAGTGGGTTCTGGCAAGGCTATTTTGTTTCCTGATAAAATAGACAAGCATGAACAGAATACATAGATGCCAGCCCTCCTTTTAGAGCTTTCTTCTAAATGCTTGGAGCCATGGCAGTCATCTTGCCACCATGAGGCAACAACTTGTGGACAAAAGGCAGATGGTTGATAGATGATGGACTGGAAATAGAATGGAAGGAGTGAGAAGGGGAGAGAAGAATGGAGCGAGTGTGAATGTGCACTTGGGTCCTTAATCGCGTTACTGTGTGGGGTAACTGACCCTGGAGCTTCCTGATTCTGGGCTTTTTGTTTGTCAGGTGTTGTTTAAGCAACTATTACTTGGGGTTTCTGATGTTTGCAGCTGAGAGAATTCTTATCTGATACAGTAAAGTATTTTTATCTGTTTTCAGCAGAAGAGAAAATGGAGGAATGAAAAGGAGACAGGGTTTCCCAGGAATGAAAAGGAGAGCTCAGGCTGCATGTAGATTCCTGGCCTCCTCTAACCATGCCTGTTCCCAGAGTCAAGGCTGGTGTCTGTGCAAATCTCTTGGCACAGATCCAATAACTCTTTAAGGAAGCAGCTTCTCAGTTGAGATCTGAGTGGAGCGGGGGAAGAAAGAGTATTTCAGGTAAAAGGTACAGTGTGTTGAAAAGGCTGAAAGGCTGCGAAGGGCTGAAGGTGAGGGCAGTTGACCTTGAGCATGGTGGGCCAGTGAGGAAGGGTCATGGGATGGCGTTGGAGGGGTTGTCATTCACCAGAAATATGTCATGGTAGATTATATTATTGTTCCTAATTTCTCGCCTTTTCCAGTACCCATCCTTTTGCCACATGACCAAAAAACGTCACATGAGCGAACACAGTGGCTCCTTGTTCTTTTTGATTGCACTGGGGCATCAGCAATCATTATGTGTTTTCCTTGTCTGGAGTTTTCTATCAAAGGTCTCTCAGGCAGTCTCAAAATTAAAGACTTAGCTTCACATTTCAAAGAGCTAACCATGCAAAACAACTTTTTTCAAGGGCTCCTACTCTCTAGACCTTAGTTTTGGCCATTCTGACCTCCCCCTCTTAATAGTGGTCACTGAGACTAATCCTAGAAGGCCTAAAGAAGGCAGAGTGCCTCGGTGTCAACCCCATCAGGGTGGCTTCTTGGACAGAAGTCAAGCCTTGTTGGAGGCAGCTTGCATTTGGTGAATGAGTGGGACAGGGGTAAAGGTCCAGACACGTGGACCTCTTTGGGGCAATTGGAAGGGCCATTCTTGCTCCCAATTTCCTCACCAGGCTGCTGAAGTCTCTGCTGGACCTGCTGCTCTGCCCTGCTTCCTCCTCTTTCCTTCCATAGATGATGACTCTTAAAAAAAAAAAATCACCTTCTACTCCAAAATCTTAGCCTTTGCCTGAATAGACCACCTCTGCCCACGCAGCACAAGAGGGCAGGTGCTGGAGGTCAGGTGTTGCTTTCTCCACCTCTCCTTCCCATCAGATCCATGTCTCTTTACACAACATGAGCTTGGCCAATATAGGAGTATGGCAAAGGGTCACCTTGGTCAGGGCACAAAGGCACCCACTGCACCAACCCCTGGAAATGGTGCCAACTTGTCTGACATCTAAGTCAGGGCAGTCTAGGGAATCTCATTGTTCTTCCTAGTCAGAGTGATGGGAAGTAGCTTCTGTCATCCCATTAAACATTTTACTAATTTATTCTGAGTCTGTTTGTCCCACCAGCTGGAGAGTTCCCTCTTTTTCTGAGGATAAGGAATATTTTACTCACCTCTGTACCCTGGGAACTGGCTTGGAGAAGGCTCTAAAAATTGTGTATTGAACGATCACCTATGAGGCTTGCTTCTCTCTCTGGACTGTGACATCCTCGAGGATGGGAAACATGTCTCCTTCTTTCTTGGTGCCCCAAGGTCAGAGGGTGGCCACAGAAGTTGCTAATTAATGATGAGTGGGTAGGTGATTATGTGCCATGAAGACTGGCCACTCAGGACCATGGGTAGACCATACATGCCCCATGAGGCACCAAGAAAGAGAAGGAATAACTTCAAATGGGCTCTGGGGAGAGCTTCCAGCGAAGGAGGCTGTGAGCTGCACTGGGATGAGTGTGTAGGGTGGTGAGGGGTGGGGGTGGGAGCGGGAGAGGATGGCAAGATGCTTCATGCAGAAGGAACAGTGTGAGTGTGGAACCCAGCTGTCATTTCTGCCTTTCCAGCATTCGGGGTCCCTCTGGGAAAAACCTTCCTGGTCCTCCTCTGAGGAGTAGCCCCCACTCTCGGTCCTTGGGGGATTTGACTCTTTTGTATCCCTAAGACACAAGGGTAGGTGGGCACATGACTGGTTTGAGGGTCGGCTCTTGGCCTAGCCAGACCAACCAATGCCAGTGAACCTCTGCTTAGGACATTTGCTAGAGTGTTTAGGAAAGAGAAGAAAATCAGTTAGGATGCCTTCAACTGTAATTACAGATAAAAAAACAGCTGAAAATGTATTATTTCATATAATGGGAATTTTATGGTCAGGGCACCTTCAGGAATGGTTGCGTTAGCGGAACAATATGATTAATTTCCTAGCTTCTGTCTCCTATTTCTGTCCACCAGAAGCACATCAACCTTGTCCTTACAGTCACAAGATGGCTGCTGTAGATCCAGGCATCACATTCAGCCATGATAAAGACCAAAGGTTGAAAAGAAACTGTTTCTTCTTTTGAGGTTTTCACAGTTCTTGTCTACATTGGCCTCACCAGCCCATGTTCTAATCAATCCCAGGCCAGGGCAATTGCCTCTGTTGACGCAGTCTCAATAGGGACAAATGGCTTCCCTGGTGGCTCAGTGGTAAAGAACCCATCTGCCAATGCAGGAGACATTGGCAGGTTTAACCCCTGGGTCAGGAAGATCCCTGGAGAAGAAAATGGCAACCTACTCCAGTATTCTTGCCTGGGAAATCCCACAGATAGAGGAGCCTGCAGGGCTACAGTCTACAGAGTCACAAAGAGTCAGACATGACTTAGCAACTGAGCATGTTTGCACGCGTGCAATTGAAGCAGTATCTCCTCTGAGGTGAAAATTTGTTCACGGGAGGGTGATGAAAAAAATCTTAGTTATTACAATGGTTTGTGGCTCTCCAAAGGGCCATACTATATAAACAGATATATCATCTGTGGTAATAAAATTTCATGGGGGCACAATTAGGAGAAAGAATGTCTAAGAAGTCTGTGTAGGCGGATAATAATGGGAAAAAATGATTGAGAAACACTGCCTTAGGGAAAGATTCACCTCCTGAGCCTGAAGTCCACCTCTTCTGAAACATGTGCATCTGGGGAGGGAACTGAAGACAGGACAAAACCAGGCCCCACCGACAAGGAGGTGAGCACGGGCTGTGGTCCCGGCAGTTACCTGCTGCCGCTTTGCAGGAGCCCTCCTTCCCTTGGAGTTGCTAGAGGTGGGAGGGTGGGGGTGTGGAAATTCTAAGATGAAAAGTAGCATTTAATTAGCAGCAGCTGGTAATGAACATTTAAATCTACACTCCCGTCCTTTGTTTAAATCAGCTTGTCAGGTATCTGCCACTTATTATTAGACAATGAAGGGCTTATGCAATAATCAGAAGCTGTTAAGTCCTCTTGCATGACAAGTGGTCCAGAGGTTTCTTGTGGGGAGTTAGAGGTAACCTAGGCCTCCAACATCAGGGAATCGGCAGGTAAGGCATGGAGGATGCCCACCATGATAGACCATGCAGGCATTAGAAATGATGGTTGCGCACACACACAGAGCCTAGATCTTAAAACAGTGTTGAGGGGAAAAGGTAAGAAATGATATTAATAGCATTTATGTAAATTAAAAACATGCACATAGAAAACAACATTGTATATTCTCCAAGGGCACACGCATATTTAAAGACATACACCACACACATTAGAGAGGGTGCTGAGGTGGAAGAAGGATGGTTAATAGGACTCGGGCGTGAAAGGGGCAAATAATAAAACAAGGGAAGGTCTCACTGTGACCAGTAACCAAGTGTGATTGGAGTGAAGGCATGTGATTAACTTAACTCTCGGAGCCTGACTTCCAGTTGAGGTGAAAGGAAGAGAAGGTCTTTTCTGAGGGGGGACCCAAGGGCAGCTCTGTGTGGCTAGAGACCAGAGGGTGGGAGGAAGGGAGAGGAAAATGAACTTTCAAACCCTCTCTGCCCTCTATGCTGGGGGGCTCCAAGGCTGAAGGTTTGAACTATGTTTTGTAGACAGTGGGGCGCTTTGGAAAGTTCTGGAGTTGGAGAATCATATGATCTGAGTTAAGGTTTTGGAAGGTGACTCTCAGCTGTGAACAGCTGGGTCAGAGTAGGGAAGGGCATAGAAAGATGCTGTTGAAGTTGCACCCATTGACAAGTGACACCGGATGGCGTGTTTCCAAACAGCTCTCTACTGGAAAGTGTCATTGGAGGACTTTGGGTCTCTTGATGCTCTTGCCACATGATCATCGCAAAGTCCACAGCATCAAGTCTGCCTAGTAACTTCAGACGTCATGAGCAGAGATGTTCTGTGCCAAGTGCGTCACGCGCTCTGTCACCCAGTCTCCACAGCACCCAGTCCTTTCACGCCCCAGTCCTGTGACCATCCTTCTTCCACCTCGGCACCCTCCCTGACAGTGGATGTTGGGATCGCCACTTCCTCTTCTCTGAGAAAACAGGCTAGTAGTCAACCCACCTCACTTCCTATTTATTTTCTGTTTTCCAGTTTAATTCTGGGCACATTTTTCCTATTTGAAGTTATTTGCTGGCAATAGAATGCAGCACTCAAAGAGACAAAAATACCCAGAGTCTCCTTAATGAAGAACAGTGGACGCTCCATTAGGGAAAGAGGGAAGAAACAGCTCTAGGCAGACAGAGCAAAGAGGAGGAGAAGGTAAGAAAGACCCTTGGGCTAAAGGAGGAGATTGCTGCTTCTACCACTCAAGCAGGAGGGTCCTCGTGACCCTCCTGGGGGTCCTCAGACGTCTCATCTGGAAGACAGAGACAAAGTGGAGGAGGAGGCTTGTTTCTAACACAGTTCTCAGCATCTGCCCTGTCAGCTTAAAACATAGACCCCAGGTCCCAGCCCAGAGATGCTGGGTTATTAGGACCAGGGCCGCCCTGGGTACCATATTTACCTTCAAGTGCCCTGGGTCATTCAGGTGTGTGTGGCAGGGCTAACCTCACACTCCAGGGTCCTAGCATGCAATGAACTTGGATTGTCTCCTCTATTTTCTTTTACAAGTAAATTTTATCTAATACAAATGAACCTATTTCCAAAACAGATACAGGCTCATAGCCATAGGAAACAAACTTATGGTTACCAAAGATAAATTAGGAGTGTGGGATTAACAGAAAAATAGATAAACAGCAAGGATTTACTGTATAGCCAGGGAAATATATTCACTATCTTGTAATAACATATAATGGAAAAATCTGAAAAAGAATATATATCCAGGTAAATATATCTGTATATATTTAAATGTATATGTACATATGTACATATGTATTTAAATGTTATGTATATAGTTAAATGTATATGTATGCATATAAATGTGTTTAAATATATATTGTACATATTTAACTGAATCACTTTGCTGCACACCTGAAACTAACACAATATTGTAAATCAACTATATTATATCAATAAAAATGCAAAATCAAAAATAAATTTTATCATCTCCTGTAGACCACCACCTTGATTACCTGATTACAAACATATTTCCTTGATTCAAAGATACTTTCCCCCATAGACTTTAACTTTTATAAAATTGGCAGATGTTTTACAATTCCATTTGGTAGGATTTTCATTTTTCCTCTGAAAAAATGCTGTTGACAATGCACCTCATAGCTTATAATGTCATAGAATTAGGGGAACAGAGTATAATAATTTTCAAGCTGAGAGTTTGTGGGGAAAATCAGCAAGATAACAACAAAATCACCCATAATCTCACTCCCAGAGGGATCTATTACAAGAATTTTGTAATATTTCTAGTCCCTTGATTTTGTTGATCTAAGTCTTCCTTTCGCCATCAGTGAGTAATTCTCCNCCAAAACAAAAAGTCCCCAGAAGGTGCAATGGCTCAAACACAACAAAAGTGTGTCTCTCACTCATGTAGTGGTTGTGCCAATGCAGTAGGTGGCTCTTTTCCACGTGGTGATACAGGAATTCAGGCTCTTCCATCCTGGGGTCTTGCTGTCACTTGTACTCCACCAGTGGAAAAGGAAAAGGTATGAAACAAGCACGCCCACTTCTGAAAGCCTAGGTTTAGAACTGTCTCTTATACACATCTGATGTTTTACAATTCCATTTGGTAGGATTTTCATTTTTCCTCTGAAAAAATGCTGTTGACAATGCACCTCATAGCTTATAATGTCATAGAATTAGGGGAACAGAGTATAATAATTTTCAAGCTGAGAGTTTGTGGGGAAAATCAGCAAGATAACAACAAAATCACCCATAATCTCACTCCCAGAGGGATCTATTACAAGAATTTTGTAATATTTCTAGTCCCTTGATTTTGTTGATCTAAGTCTTCCTTTCGCCATCAGTGAGTAATTCTCCAGCACCTATATTTCATACCCAACTTAGGGACTTAGAAGTAAAACAAGAATTCTAGCCACTCTGGGGTAGCACTTTAGGTACATGATTGCTTCATTCCATCAATAACCCTAAAAGGTAAGGGGGTAGTATTTCTACTGAACATAGGAGGAAACAGAAGCTGAGTGAATGAGCTGGGATTTGAACCCAGGCACCTGAACCTGATGCTGCCTCTCAGGGCAAAGGCCAGTCTGGTCCAAGGAGTGAGGTTCACAGACTATGGGTCAGGGCTGTGGGAAGGTGTTATTTTCTGGTGGGGCCAGGGGCTTCCTGGAAAATCATGTGGAGGCTGTATTAGCACATGACCCTGCAGCTGGAACCTGGGTTCAAATCCAGCTCACAGATCTTACAAAAGTACTTTATGCTTCAATTTCCTCATCTTCCCCAAAGGGCTATAAAAAGGATGAGAAATTATTATATGTGCAAAGTGCCTGGCTCACAAATAATATTTACTATAGAGAGCTAAAACCAACTGGGGTTTGTATCAAGAGTGTAGAGGAAGTATTAGAAATCTTTATGACATATTAATATCAATATAAATATTTTAAGAACAGGTAGCTATTTTAGCCAAACTCTATTTGGGATATTTAAATTCTAGGAGCTATATTGGGGGTTTCTACAATGAAGTAACTTACTTTTTTTGTAAAGAAAAAGTTTGCCAAAAAAAAATTCAATTAAGCAAAAAACAAAACAGTCTTCAAGTATGAGGTCTGGAAAAATAATGTCTCTCTTTCTGGCTTGGGACTTCACATTCAGTTCAGGTTCCATTCAGAACCTCTACTTCTTCAAGCCCAGAGATGGGGCAGGGGCCCAGGTGATTCTGATGAGCAGCCAGAGTAGAGCTGGGATGGCCTGAGTCAGCCACGCATGGGCCATGGGCCCCTACCTACCCTCCTGATGACCACAGCCTAGCAACGAAGAGGTGGAGGTAGTGGGGAAGACTTAGCAGGGCTGCCAATTCCTGGTTCCCAGGTTCAAGGCCAAGAGAGAAGGAAAGACCAAGGTGAAGCTGGGTAGGAGGGAGGCCAGCACTTACGGAGTACTTCTAGAAGGCCAGCACCAGGACGGATCCTGAAGGTGCAGGGGCTGGGGTCAGGAAACCTACCCAGGTTAGAATCCAGCTCCTCCACCTCCATGCTGCTTGTCTTCAGAGGAGATTCCCAATCTCACAGGCCCTCTGTTCTCTGTAAAGTGGGTTGTGGTGCAGATGAAAAGAGGGGATGCTGGTAGGGGCCGGCTCAGTGCCTGGCATGTAGCAGGGCTCACTGGATATTGTCCATGGTGTTCTTGACTCCTGATCACAACACCAAGAAGTTGGTGCTATTGTTTCTGCCATTTTACAGTTGAGGAAACTGAGGCCCAAAGAGGTTAAGTGACTGGCCCAAGGGTGCACAGCTGGTATAAACAACAGAGCTGGAGTTTGAATTCAGACCTGTCTGCTCTAGAATTCATGTTTTTTCCTTTTCTGGGCCTGAGCTAGACAAAACAGACAAAGGAAAAATGAGTGTTGATGATGGGATTTGAACCGTGATCGGCCCAATTCTGAGGTCTATTCTTATTGGGGCTGTAAGAGAATCTCCATCCCTTACTTCCGATTCAGGCCACATCAGCCAGACAGGACCCCCAGGAGGCAGGGCTGTGGAGGATCCAAGACTGAGGGGTTTTGATAACTGGATTTTGTTTGGTGTTAGCTATTTTGGAAAAGCAGAGGGGAACGCAGGAGGAATGGTCTCCCTCCCAGGCATATGGGAGCCGGCTGTCAGCTAATATGGAAAATGATTAAGACAGCTTAATTTTTAAATTTTTTATATATACTAATAATGAAGCGGGAGGAATTTGAAGGAGGAAGTCTATGAGGAGAAAGGAAAGTATTACAGATGTTGGAGTCACGCACGGTGGATGGCTCTGGCCCCAGTGGGACTGCAGTTTCTGCAGCCAGGATGGGTGGTAGAGGGGAGGGTCTGGTGGCATCTGCCCATTCCTCAGCAATGTGGAAAATCTCTGTGGTCTGTCCAGGGACAGGAGTTTGTCTGGGGTGGGGTTAGGGGTGGACAGGGAACCAGGAGTTCCTCTCTGAGCTGGTTCTGCTCAACGGCCCCCTCTAAGACCTAGCATGACACACACGCTGGGCAGGAGGCTCAGGGAACAAGGTGAGTGTCTGCTCAACGGGAAGCGTGACACATACAATAACTGGGCTCAGGAGGTCAGTGCAGAACTTGGCCTGGGCTGGCTAGGACCCAAGGCAATCAGCGGATACCCTGGGGCCCAGGAGGGCTTCCTGGAGCAAGTGGAAATGGGGTTGGAAGGATGGAGAAGCTGATAGAGGTGAGGAGGATCAACATGAATTGAGCACTTGTTGTGTGCCAAGCATGGAACTAAAAACTAGAATAGAAATGCATTCATTTAACAATAAATATTTGTTAAATGCCATGTACTGGGCACTGTTCTGGGCTCTGGGGATAAAGCAAAGAATGAAAGAGAATCTCTGCCCTCATGGTGCTCATATTCTGGTGGAGGACGTGACAACAACCCTGTAAGCAGATAAATGCCATGCTGAGTGGTGATACATGACACGGAGAGAAAGCGAAGAACGTTTCCTACCATTTCCTGAGTACCTACTGTGTGCCAAGCCCGTTCATTGGTTGAGGACTCTGCAGTTGTTGTTACCACTTCATAACTAGCTCACCTTACCTGGTACTGTTCTAAGGGCTTAAATGGATTAACTCATGTGATCCTGACAAAACAGGACAGAGGTACTATTACTGTCATCTTCACGTTACAGATAAAGAAATGAGGTGAAAGAACTCATTAAGCGTCATGGATTTGAATCCAGTTATACTCCAGGACCTGCACACTTAACCTGGGCTGGGCTGTCAGCCTGATCATCTATATCTGACTTCTTGGGACCTGGGCTTCGTCACAGTGTGGAAGACTGGATTCCAAGGGTGTGTCCCAAGACCGAGCCAGGGTGAAGCTCGATCATCTTTCCTGTCTCATCCTTGGAAGTTTCACAGTGTCACCTCCGCTACACTGTATTTAAGGTCAGTCCCAAGTTCTTCCTGGGTTCCAAGGGAGGTGAAATCGACTCTCCTGTTGAAAGAGAGTGCTGAGGTTCTTGAAGAGCATTTGGGAATGGAAATATTGTGCATTTTTGGAAAGCATAATCTACCCCACTTAGCCACCTGACAGAAGGGGAGGAAATATGTGGACAGATCTCAGTGGTCATGCCTCCCATTCTGGGGCACAGGGTCTGGCCTGCCTCGCCTGTCTTCTGTCCTGGGAGACCCTCTCCTGCCCTGCCAGGTTAGGGCTCTGCAATCTACTACTGCCAGGCCAAGGGAGCCTCTCCTCATTTGGTAAGTGGTGATTCCAGCTGTGGTTGAGAGGGGTTGATTCCATTTACAGTTACAAGCTTCCTCAGCCCTGGGAGGGCTTATTCTTCCTCCACTTCTAGGACCATCTCCCTGGGGTCTCTGTCAAGGAGAAAGCCCTGAACCTGGTCCAATTCCCATTTCAGCCTCACTTCTGATGGCCAGGATGAGCTGATGATCGACTGAGCCCCAATCTGGAGCCCACTGCTGGTCCATTCAGCAACAGGGGAGGGGATGGGTTATGAGCTAATCAGAGTACCCATAGGTGGAAGGTCCTCCCGGGAGGCAGTTGTGAGCTGGAAAGATACTCCAAAAGTCTAATGAGTGTGAAAGTGTTAGTCATTCAGTCCTGTCTGACACTTTGTGAACCCATGGACTGTAGCCTGCCAGGCTCCTCCATCCATGGAATTCACCAAGCAAGAATACTGGAGAGGATTGTCCTTCCCTTCTTCAGGGGATCTTCCCAACCTAGGGATCAACCCAGGCCTCCCGCATTGCAGGCAGACTGTTAACCATGTGAGCTACCGGGGAAGCCCTATAAGTCTGTTACTAAGTCTATTGATATGTATTGGCTCTTGTATTAGATTTTGTTTGGATTATTTCATTTCTCTCACCCTCCACAACCAATCCATCAGTAACCCTTCCAAAATATACCCTGAATCTATTCACTTTACTCCCCTCTCTCTTACCCCTCAGCCTCATTCAGACCACCATCACCTCCTGCCAGGATGAATCCACCAGCCCCTCCTGGTCCCACATCCAGTCCCACCTCCTCCAGCTCATCTCTGCCCAGGGGCCAGAGGGACCTTTCCAAAATGTGAACGAATTTTTCGTATTTTTCCCCTGCTTGTGGCCCAACCCACAGACAGTTCAGTTCAATTCAGTTGCTCAGTCGTGTCCAGCTCTTTGCTACCCCATGAACTAAAGCACACCAGGCCTCCCTGCCCATCAGCAACTCCCAGAACTTGCTCAAACTCATGTCCATTGAATTGGTGATGCCATTCAACCATCTTGTCCTCTGTTGTTCCCGTCTCCTTTCGCCTTCGATCTTTCCCAGCATCAAGGTCTTTTCAAATGAGTCAGTTCTGCCCATTAGGTGGCCAAAGTATTGGAGTTTCAGTTCAGCATCAATCATTCCAATGAATATTCAGGACTGATTTCCTTTAGGATGAACTGGTTGGATCTCCTTGCAGTCCAAGGGACTCTCAAGAGTCTTCTCCAACACCAGAGTTCAAAAGCATCAATTCTTCGACACTCAGCTTTCTTTATAGTCCAACTCTCACATCTATACGTGACTACTGGAAAAACCATAGCTTTGACTAGACAGACCTTTGTCAGCAAAGTAGTGTCTCTGCCTTTTCATATGCTGTCTAGGTTGGTCCTAGCTTTCCTTCCAAGGAGTGAGCATCCTTTAATTTCATGGCTGCAGTTACCATTTGCAGTGATTTTGGAGCCCAAGAAAATAGTCTCTCACTGTTTCCATTGTTTCCCCATCTATTTGCCATGAAATGGTGGGAC
>SJYV01054924.1:622526-659999 GCA_006410875.1 Neotragus pygmaeus
CAGGAAACCTACCCAGGTTAGAATCCAGCTCCTCCACCTCCATGCTGCTTGTCTTCAGAGGAGATTCCCAATCTCACAGGCCCTCTGTTCTCTGTAAAGTGGGTTGTGGTGCAGATGAAAAGAGGGGATGCTGGTAGGGGCCGGCTCAGTGCCTGGCATGTAGCAGGGCTCACTGGATATTGTCCATGGTGTTCTTGACTCCTGATCACAACACCAAGAAGTTGGTGCTATTGTTTCTGCCATTTTACAGTTGAGGAAACTGAGGCCCAAAGAGGTTAAGTGACTGGCCCAAGGGTGCACAGCTGGTATAAACAACAGAGCTGGAGTTTGAATTCAGACCTGTCTGCTCTAGAATTCATGTTTTTTCCTTTTCTGGGCCTGAGCTAGACAAAACAGACAAAGGAAAAATGAGTGTTGATGATGGGATTTGAACCGTGATCGGCCCAATTCTGAGGTCTATTCTTATTGGGGCTGTAAGAGAATCTCCATCCCTTACTTCCGATTCAGGCCACATCAGCCAGACAGGACCCCCAGGAGGCAGGGCTGTGGAGGATCCAAGACTGAGGGGTTTTGATAACTGGATTTTGTTTGGTGTTAGCTATTTTGGAAAAGCAGAGGGGAACGCAGGAGGAATGGTCTCCCTCCCAGGCATATGGGAGCCGGCTGTCAGCTAATATGGAAAATGATTAAGACAGCTTAATTTTTAAATTTTTTATATATACTAATAATGAAGCGGGAGGAATTTGAAGGAGGAAGTCTATGAGGAGAAAGGAAAGTATTACAGATGTTGGAGTCACGCACGGTGGATGGCTCTGGCCCCAGTGGGACTGCAGTTTCTGCAGCCAGGATGGGTGGTAGAGGGGAGGGTCTGGTGGCATCTGCCCATTCCTCAGCAATGTGGAAAATCTCTGTGGTCTGTCCAGGGACAGGAGTTTGTCTGGGGTGGGGTTAGGGGTGGACAGGGAACCAGGAGTTCCTCTCTGAGCTGGTTCTGCTCAACGGCCCCCTCTAAGACCTAGCATGACACACACGCTGGGCAGGAGGCTCAGGGAACAAGGTGAGTGTCTGCTCAACGGGAAGCGTGACACATACAATAACTGGGCTCAGGAGGTCAGTGCAGAACTTGGCCTGGGCTGGCTAGGACCCAAGGCAATCAGCGGATACCCTGGGGCCCAGGAGGGCTTCCTGGAGCAAGTGGAAATGGGGTTGGAAGGATGGAGAAGCTGATAGAGGTGAGGAGGATCAACATGAATTGAGCACTTGTTGTGTGCCAAGCATGGAACTAAAAACTAGAATAGAAATGCATTCATTTAACAATAAATATTTGTTAAATGCCATGTACTGGGCACTGTTCTGGGCTCTGGGGATAAAGCAAAGAATGAAAGAGAATCTCTGCCCTCATGGTGCTCATATTCTGGTGGAGGACGTGACAACAACCCTGTAAGCAGATAAATGCCATGCTGAGTGGTGATACATGACACGGAGAGAAAGCGAAGAACGTTTCCTACCATTTCCTGAGTACCTACTGTGTGCCAAGCCCGTTCATTGGTTGAGGACTCTGCAGTTGTTGTTACCACTTCATAACTAGCTCACCTTACCTGGTACTGTTCTAAGGGCTTAAATGGATTAACTCATGTGATCCTGACAAAACAGGACAGAGGTACTATTACTGTCATCTTCACGTTACAGATAAAGAAATGAGGTGAAAGAACTCATTAAGCGTCATGGATTTGAATCCAGTTATACTCCAGGACCTGCACACTTAACCTGGGCTGGGCTGTCAGCCTGATCATCTATATCTGACTTCTTGGGACCTGGGCTTCGTCACAGTGTGGAAGACTGGATTCCAAGGGTGTGTCCCAAGACCGAGCCAGGGTGAAGCTCGATCATCTTTCCTGTCTCATCCTTGGAAGTTTCACAGTGTCACCTCCGCTACACTGTATTTAAGGTCAGTCCCAAGTTCTTCCTGGGTTCCAAGGGAGGTGAAATCGACTCTCCTGTTGAAAGAGAGTGCTGAGGTTCTTGAAGAGCATTTGGGAATGGAAATATTGTGCATTTTTGGAAAGCATAATCTACCCCACTTAGCCACCTGACAGAAGGGGAGGAAATATGTGGACAGATCTCAGTGGTCATGCCTCCCATTCTGGGGCACAGGGTCTGGCCTGCCTCGCCTGTCTTCTGTCCTGGGAGACCCTCTCCTGCCCTGCCAGGTTAGGGCTCTGCAATCTACTACTGCCAGGCCAAGGGAGCCTCTCCTCATTTGGTAAGTGGTGATTCCAGCTGTGGTTGAGAGGGGTTGATTCCATTTACAGTTACAAGCTTCCTCAGCCCTGGGAGGGCTTATTCTTCCTCCACTTCTAGGACCATCTCCCTGGGGTCTCTGTCAAGGAGAAAGCCCTGAACCTGGTCCAATTCCCATTTCAGCCTCACTTCTGATGGCCAGGATGAGCTGATGATCGACTGAGCCCCAATCTGGAGCCCACTGCTGGTCCATTCAGCAACAGGGGAGGGGATGGGTTATGAGCTAATCAGAGTACCCATAGGTGGAAGGTCCTCCCGGGAGGCAGTTGTGAGCTGGAAAGATACTCCAAAAGTCTAATGAGTGTGAAAGTGTTAGTCATTCAGTCCTGTCTGACACTTTGTGAACCCATGGACTGTAGCCTGCCAGGCTCCTCCATCCATGGAATTCACCAAGCAAGAATACTGGAGAGGATTGTCCTTCCCTTCTTCAGGGGATCTTCCCAACCTAGGGATCAACCCAGGCCTCCCGCATTGCAGGCAGACTGTTAACCATGTGAGCTACCGGGGAAGCCCTATAAGTCTGTTACTAAGTCTATTGATATGTATTGGCTCTTGTATTAGATTTTGTTTGGATTATTTCATTTCTCTCACCCTCCACAACCAATCCATCAGTAACCCTTCCAAAATATACCCTGAATCTATTCACTTTACTCCCCTCTCTCTTACCCCTCAGCCTCATTCAGACCACCATCACCTCCTGCCAGGATGAATCCACCAGCCCCTCCTGGTCCCACATCCAGTCCCACCTCCTCCAGCTCATCTCTGCCCAGGGGCCAGAGGGACCTTTCCAAAATGTGAACGAATTTTTCGTATTTTTCCCCTGCTTGTGGCCCAACCCACAGACAGTTCAGTTCAATTCAGTTGCTCAGTCGTGTCCAGCTCTTTGCTACCCCATGAACTAAAGCACACCAGGCCTCCCTGCCCATCAGCAACTCCCAGAACTTGCTCAAACTCATGTCCATTGAATTGGTGATGCCATTCAACCATCTTGTCCTCTGTTGTTCCCGTCTCCTTTCGCCTTCGATCTTTCCCAGCATCAAGGTCTTTTCAAATGAGTCAGTTCTGCCCATTAGGTGGCCAAAGTATTGGAGTTTCAGTTCAGCATCAATCATTCCAATGAATATTCAGGACTGATTTCCTTTAGGATGAACTGGTTGGATCTCCTTGCAGTCCAAGGGACTCTCAAGAGTCTTCTCCAACACCAGAGTTCAAAAGCATCAATTCTTCGACACTCAGCTTTCTTTATAGTCCAACTCTCACATCTATACGTGACTACTGGAAAAACCATAGCTTTGACTAGACAGACCTTTGTCAGCAAAGTAGTGTCTCTGCCTTTTCATATGCTGTCTAGGTTGGTCCTAGCTTTCCTTCCAAGGAGTGAGCATCCTTTAATTTCATGGCTGCAGTTACCATTTGCAGTGATTTTGGAGCCCAAGAAAATAGTCTCTCACTGTTTCCATTGTTTCCCCATCTATTTGCCATGAAATGGTGGGACCGGATGCCATGATCTTAGTTTTTGAATGCTGAGTTTTAGGTCAACTTTTTCACTCGCCTCTTTTACTTTCATCAAGAGCTTCCTTAGTTTTTCTTCGCTTTCTGTCATAAGGGTAGTGTAGTGTCATCTGCATAGCTGAGGTTAGTGATATTTCTTTAGGAAATCTTATTTCCCACCTGTGCTTCATCCAGCCTGGCATTTTGTATGATGGACTCTGCATATAAGTCAAATAAGCAGGGTGACACTATATAGCCTTGATACACTCTTTTCCTAGTTTGGAACCAATTCATTGTTCCATGTCTGGTTCAACCCACAGTGGCCTCCCCTAAGGTCAGTGCTCCTGACTGAGGCCCTGCCTGTGTGTTCTGGGTCTTGTGCCATTCATTCTGACCACACTGGTATCCATTCTATTCCTCTGATATGCCAAGCTCAGTCCATTTCCTCTGCCTGTGATGCCATAATCCAGCTCATCACGTGCCCTACAGGTCTCAGTTTGAACATCATGGTATGCCTCAGCTCAGCTAAAGGGCCAAAACAAAAAGTCCCCAGAAGGTGCAATGGCTCAAACACAACAAAAGTGTGTCTCTCACTCATGTAGTGGTTGTGCCAATGCAGTAGGTGGCTCTTTTCCACGTGGTGATACAGGAATTCAGGCTCTTCCATCCTGGGGTCTTGCTGTCACTTGTACTCCACCAGTGGAAAAGGAAAAGGTATGAAACAAGCACGCCCACTTCTGAAAGCCTAGGTTTAGAAGCGGCACTCATCAATTCTGTTCCCATCCCAGTGGCAAGAGCTGGTCACATAGCCACAGCTGGATCCCCAAAGAGGGCTGGGAAACATTGATGCTCCCCAGGTAGCCAGCTGCTTGTCAGCTCCAGCTATATAACTGCAAAAGGGAGCATAGATTTGATGGACAGCTGATACCTTGGTCATGATCACCTTCCCAGAGAGGCACTCCCACCCTAATCATCCCATCAAAAGAGTGTCCGTACATTACCATACATCTCATATCCCTGTTTGATTTTCTTCATAGTACATTTTATTTGCCTGCTAGTTTATTGTCTCTATCCCTTTCTAAAAGGTAAGGGATGCATCTGTGAGGGTGGAAACCTTGTTTCGCTAGTTAATGCCATATTCCTAGCACCTCGATCAGTCCTTGGGCCATAGTAGGCATTTAACAAATAGTTATTGAATCAATGAAAGGGCAAATAATTCCCATTTTACCAGTAGAGGCACAGAGGAAACCAGTAGCTTCAAGGACAGAGAATGCTTGACCCCTTGGGGGCCAACAGCATATGTAGGGGCCCCCAATCATGTTAATCCCTTTCCTTCTCCAATGTGGACATTAAGGCTGCAGGTTTCAGGGAAAGGCCAGTGTGGTATCTATGAGTCAAGAGGCCAGGGTTTAAGTCTGATGCTCTGCTGACTTCTCTGTGGGCCCTTCATCTCTCCTGGATGGGCCTTGGTTTCCCAGCCTGCAAGCTGGGGGTGGAGCAGGTTGGGTCGGGCAAATTTTCGCATTCCTCAGGGCTTGAGATTAGACGACCGCCCCCAGAGTACATGCACCTTCTTTTTCCAGCAGCTGACCTTCGGGAGAAAAGCCTCTCCCCCTTCATCCTCCCCTCCGTGGGTTTAATAAGGCTTAATGAGGGGCCTGGGTGGGCCCAGACCCTCGGTGGCCACCAGCTCATACTTTCACCCGAGGGCAGGGTAGGGGAGAGTGGCTAATGACAGGGTCTTGGTGGGGGGTGGCCTTTCAGCCTCAGCTGGCCTTTCTGGGCCTCTATTAACAGACCACACAGGGAAATATCTTCCCAGGGCCCATGATTTTCAATTTTCCACTGGAAAAGGCAGCCAGGAGGAGGTAGCCAGGAGGCCAGAGACACTCGCCTATGTTTCTGTCAGCATTATTCTATTTGTCCTCCCATCTAGCTACCTACTTGTCCTTCCCTCTGTCCTATTTACCCATCCATCTACTCATCCAAGTATTCAAGTGTCTGCCCACCTAGTCTCACGTCCATCCTTCCACCTAACCATCTACCAAGTTACTCTTCCATCTAGTCAGTAATCCAGCATCCATGCAACCTTCACCTTATCCATCCATCCTTTCACCTACCCACTCATCTACCCACTATCCAATTCACTCTCCTCATAGTACATCCCTTCATCCATTTACACACAGACCCATCTATCTGTTCTTCCAATGCAGGGTGATCCAAGATCTATCTGGCACTAATTTTGTGCCCTGGACTAAAACAGTGATTAGTAAATTATTCATTCCATTCCCTCCAGCCTTTATGTCATATGATGAAAAGTACATAATGAAAAGTAATACTTTGCTGGCTATCAGACTTAAGATTGAATCTGAGCTCTGCGTTTATTGACTTTAGTGATCTTAGACAATTTCATGTCAGTCATGATCTTTATTTTTGAGAACACACGCCACAAGTCTAAGCACAGAATGATTCTTGTCCAAACTCTGGCCTTTGAATGGAGAAAGGGCAGGAGAGAAAGGAAATAGGACATGCTGGTCCCATGATGTGGTAGAAACCGTCTCTTTGAGAGATGGTAAGAGCTGCAGGTGGGGAAACTGAGTCCTGGAGAAACCCAGAGAATCCGAGGTTAAGTAAAGATCCTCTGATATAACAACAAACACACTTTCTGACCACCTTCTCTGAGCTGAGGCCACAGGGTACCTCAGTTTCCATAATTCAACAATGGAAATTGGTAAGAGCTAGAGCACCAACTTCACAAAGTTGCTGAAAAGATTAAAGAAGGTAAGATACACAAAGGACCTAGAATTTTGCTAGCCATGAGAAAAAAATGCTCAATAAATATTCAGAATAACTCCACAGAGCCCTGTGAGGGTGGCGCCTTTTTCCCTCCAGGCCTGGCTGGCCTGGGCTCATGCACACCGGCCGGGCTACCACATCCCAGCTCTTCTGTCCCCTCAGATAGTCCCAGATGGGTTTGCTCTGTGTGGTTTAATTAAAGCCACTGCTGCCAGGTGCCAGACTGTCTGAGAGGGGGTCCTGGAAGACCTCCTGGGAGTGTTCCCCTCCTCCCAACTACCTGCATCAAGCCTGAGTTCTAGCAAATGTTGCCTGGAAACAAGATGCTGGAATGCTCAAGAGTTCAGGTTCTGGTGCCAGACAGAAGCCTGCCTTTGACCCTTCGGAACTGAGTGTGACTTATCTCTCTCAGGCTGTTTCCTCAACTATAAATAGCAAAGCACATAGTAGCTACTTATTACTTAGGTAGCTGTGTGCTAAGTCACTTCAGTTGTGTCTGACTCTTTGAGACCCTATGGACTATCGCCTGCCAAGCTCCTCGGTCCATGGGATTCAGGCAAGAATGCTGGAGCGGGTTGCCACGCCCTCCTGCAGGACATCTTCCGGGGATTTCTCCTGCATTGGCAGGTGGGTTCTTTACCACTAGCGCCACCTGGGAAGCCCAGGTGTATAGCAGGTCCTTATGGAAAACGTTGGTTACTTACCTCCGTCGAGTCCATTCCCCTTTCTTCTCATTTCTGTTTGAGAGCCCCTTCCTGCTCTTTGGTCAGTGTAATGGGGGGCATCTCCCAGGCTTTGGCCACAGCAATTGGTTCAGGGTCTGTGACCAAGATAGTCCAAGCACGCACTCCTAATGCCATTATGCCTCCACAGTAACCTGGGCATGAAGCCAACACTAAAGGATGCTGAGCCAAAAACAATGGAAATTCGCCTTGATGACGTCATTGGAGTCCTTAAATCCTGCCTACCTGGAGCTCCAGCCTGGGCTTTCCAGTCCAGTCGATCCCCTTTTTGTGTGATCCAGTTTGCCAGCAACCAAAGGAGTCAACTGTTACAGACATAGACGTGAGGGTGGTGCACCCCTCACACGGGCTGCATGCCTTTTATTCCTCAGGCCTCACTTGATTTTGTGGTGCACAGAATCAGGCCTGGTTCCCTGTACTAGGGGCTCTGATGGAGTCCAAACTATTATTTCAGAGAGTTTTTGTTCTGATGTGCTATGTCGCTTTAATCGTGTTCAACTCTTTGCCTATGGACCCCATGGACTGTAGCCTCCCAGCCTCCTCTGTCCATGGGATTTCCCAAGCAAGAATACTGGAATGGGGTGCCAGTTCCTCCTCCAAGGGGTCTTCCTGACCCAGGGAGTGAATCCACATCTCTTATGTCTCCTTCATTGCCAGGTTGGTACCTTTTATTACGGGCTTTTGCAAGCCCCTCTGCAAAGAGTTGTGCTTTCTGCTCCATGAGA
Organism: Neotragus pygmaeus; assembly: GCA_006410875.1. NCBI lineage: Eukaryota > Metazoa > Chordata > Mammalia > Artiodactyla > Bovidae > Neotragus > Neotragus pygmaeus. Next base: position 630,583 of record SJYV01054924.1, read on the forward strand.
ATTTAGGGCCCATCCTCAATGATGTTCCTATTTTCAATGATCCAGACTCTGATACCTATCTTCAGATGTTGCCTCTAGAGAGCTAATGAGCAGGCAATACGGGAGCAGGGAGATCCCACCATGCTGAACATGTGTCTCCACTCTCCTCATCCCACCCCACTGTTCGGAGTTCCCCACTGGTCTGGCCTTCAAATGATGCAGAGCTGGGACTTGAACACAGATCTCTCCAAACGGAAGGTTAAACTGTGAGGGGAAAGGCAGGTGTCCTGCAGGGTGAGTGAGGGAGAGCTGCAGTGTTAGGGAGTCTTCCCGGAGGAAGCAGAGGAGGCAGCTGGGAAATGGGCCACACAGCACGGAAAGGGAAGGGATTTGGCATAGCATAGGGCATGGAGACAGGAACGTGGGTAGGATTTTGAGCAAGCACACAGAGAGAGGCTCTAGAGAATCCTGGAGAGTCTACCTCCCGTCTCTCTTACTGCCCCATTCCCACGTTCCCTGCAGGCTTAGGGCCCACTCCCTCTCACCCGGACAGCTGCTCTAGACACCTCACGGGACTCCCTGCCTCCTGTCTGGTCTTCTGGTCCATACTCTATCAGCAGCAATCCATTCACCCATCTGACCATTCATGCATTCGTTCACTCATCAAATATTCCCAAGGGGCAGAGTCTGTGTCATGTAGGGCCTTGTGGCTGGAGCTTCTCCACCTGGCTGACCTTGCCTCTCTTCTCAGGCATTCCGGGTGGGATGGTCCAATCCCCCACCCCGAGGTCGCATTTTCTCCCAACATTTATGACAAGACATCAGATATCTGGACTATAAGTTCCTAGGAAATGTTCTTACAAGGTACAAAAGCGGGATCCTGAGGTCTCACAGCTTGGGTTAGAACCCCAGCTGCAGCATTCTCCAGTCACATAATTCCAGGAGAGATCTTCATCTCACTGAGCCTCAATTTCCACTCCTGTAAAATGGGGATAATAGCATCCCCCTTCAAGGATGAAGTGAGGGAATCCACGGAGCATACACAGGGAGGCTTTTTGAGAGGTAGAGTGCGCCTGGTCAGTGGGATCCCTGGTATTTCACTCATTCTTAGATAACGGTGGGCAGATGGAGTAGATCCTGGGGCCTCCGCCTGGATCCCTTCGGCCACCCTTTCTGGCTGATGGGAATCAGCTCCTGATGACTCGCACCTGGGAACTGCTCTGCCCACCTTTTCCTGGGGGCAGCCCCTGGCAATGTGTAATACAAATATTCGATTCTGCCCTTAGCTGGGGGCAACTCTGAAGGGTCATCTCAGTGCCAGAGCTCCTTGTGGGATCAGCTGAGATTTTTATCACCTCCACCATGCATCAGCTTTTCTGTCACCCAGTCCTGTCTTCCTTGCTGTCTCAAGGTAGTAAGTATCCTGAGAGCTCTGATGAATAAACCCTTGGACACTGATACTCACCTCGGGAACCAGTTGTGGCCGGGGTTCCTAGGCAGGAGCCTGGGCGGGTGGGAGCTGGAAAGGAAGGCCAGAAGAGGAGGGGGGGGCCCTGGCCAGGGCAAAGCCAGATGGTCCAGTTCTGGGTCTCTCGAATGTTCTAACCTTCTGCCCTGTCTTCATGGCCCACTTTGTTCCTTGGTGATTGATCACAGTGGGTGCGGGTGTGGGCTTTGGGGCCCTCCCTTGAGTTTGAGTCCCAGTTCTGTTGCTGACCCTCTGTGGGATTTGGGGAAAGTCCTTTCACCTCTTCAGGCCTCAGTGGTGCCAACTGTATAATGGGACTGGAGGGGAAGAATCAACAAGGGACACTATGGAGCTCTTAGCACAGTGCCTGGGAAACAGGGAGCATAAATGCTATGTCTTATGCAATCCCTCCTAAAGTAGTTTATAAATCAGCCTACCTGGGCAAGGTCACCATTTTCACATTACCCTCTAAGGCAACTTCCGTAACTGATAAGTTTCCCAAGATTTTCCAGAAATCATAGAGGGTTTGTCCATTTGGGAAGTTTCATTCTATGCCCTTTTGTTCCATAATAGCTGATAGAATATCCAATGAGAATGGTTCATTGGAACTGAGATGTTACTGTGTGCCAGTCAGGGCTCTAAGAGCTCTGTAGAAATTGAACTTTCACAGTCATCTTGTGACAGGGGTATGACATTGAAAGATAAAGAAACTGAGGCTCAGGGAGGTTAAGTAATGGGATCATACAGCAAGCAAGTGGAGGCCTGGGTAATGGCTAAGATGAAGGCAGACTGGACTGGATTAGAATCCATGGTCTCTGGCTCCAACCCTTATTAGTGGTGTGTTCTTTGGTAAATTAACTTTAAATTTGCTCTGCCCCAGTTTCTTTATTTATCAAATAGAGATGATAACATCCCTATTTCACTGATATTTGAGATTAAATAAGATAATACCTATATAGTGCCTGGTCCATATTATACATGTATTATTTTTATTCACCCTGCACCAAATGCTGAGCACCTACCATGGGTAGGTTACTGTTCTAGGTGCTTGGGGCAGAGCAGTGAATAAACAGACACAGCTCCTGCCCCACAGCGCAGACTTTCTGGAAGTGTTAGTCGCTCAGTCACGACTGACTCTTTGCACCCCCATGGACTGTGCCCCTCCAGGCTCCTCTGTCCTCAGGATTTACCCAGGCAAGAATACCAGAGTGGATGGCCATTTCCTTCTCCAGGGGATCTTCCCAACTCCGGGGATTGAACCTGGGGCATTATAGGCAGATGCTTTACCGACTGAGCCACCAGGGAAGCTGTAGCAAAGGCCTAGAGGTTTGTATTCAAGCCCCAGCTCATCCAAGCCATAGCTGATTTTTCCAGGCAGGCTGATCTCTCTTTCCTCCCACTTGATTAATGCTGAGAGGCAAACATGTAACACTTAATACTTTAACACACACCATCCAGCGTTGGTTACTGATGTTTCCAGCAATCTGTGTTGCACTGTTCTTCAGGCCTGGGTGCCTTGGGTGAGTGCCAGGGCATCGGCGGGCAACTAACTGGTTCAGCACTTACTTAATTTGCTCGTTTGTTCATTCATAATGAACTTATTTGCTGAACAAGTATTTCTCAAGCCCCATGCCAGATGCTAGGTCAGGTACTGGGATCCACCATCAGGATGGGCTTCCTGGACTGGAGGTGCTCATGGTCTCATGGGGAGAAGAGATGAGAACAATCCATGCCATCAGATAAAGGTAAAGTAGATGGTGGTGACATCTGCGAAGGAAACAAACAAGGGGATGAGAGATGACAGAGAGATGTTAGAGAAATCCTGTTTTCTCAGGGGCAGTCAGGGAAGGTTCCCTGGAGGAAGTGCCTGTCAAGTTGAAGAAGATGAAGGAGCAGCCACATGGAAGAGAGAAGAGAAGGGTGTCCCAGGCATGGCGAACATTAGGTGCAAAGCCCTGAGGTGGGCTTGACATTCCTGGACCTGAAGACAGAGTGGTGATAGTGGGGCCATTTAGGGGCAGGAGAGGGCCAGAGGGCCGGGGCGCCTCTTCGGCCATATTGAAGATGTTGGTTTTCGCTTAGAGTGTGAAAGGAAATGGTGGGAAGAGTCAAGTGGGAAAATGAGAAGATCCTTTGGCTACCAGGAGCCATGGAGAAGCTGGAGGCCACATGCTCTAGGCAAGAGATCCTGGACACGTCTGGTTTCCCCAGACCTGATGCTTTAATCACTGTGTTTGCAAATACCTTGCGATGGATTACCTTGGAACATCAGTTCAGTTCAGTTCAGTTCAGTCGCTCAGTCATGTCCAACTCTTTGCGACCCCATGAATGCAGCACGTCAGGCCTCCCTGTCCATCACCAACTCCAGGAGTTCACTCAGACTTGCGTCCATCCAGCCATCTCATCCTCTGTCATCCCCTTCTCCTCCTGCCCCCAATCCCTCCAGCATCAGAGTCTTTTCCAGTGAGCCAACTCTACGCATGAGGTGGCCAAAGTACTGGAGTTTCAGCTTCAGCATCATTCCTTCCAAAGAAATCCCAGGGCTGATCTCTTTCTGAATGGACTGGTTGGATCTCCTTGCAGTCCAAGGGACTCTCGAGTCTTCTCCAACACCACAGTTCAAAAGCATCAATTCTATGGCGCTCAGCCTTCTTCACAGTCCAACTCTCACATCCATACATGACTACTGGAAAAACCATAGCCTTGACTAGATAGACCTTAGTCAGCAAAGTAATATCTCTGCTTTTGAATATGCTATCTAGGTTGGTCATAACTTTTCTTCCAAGGAGTAGGCGTCTTTTAATTTCATGGCTGGAGTCACCATCTGCAGTGATTTTGTAGCCCAAAAAATAAAGTCTGACACTGTTTCCACTGTTTCTCCATCTATTTCCCATGAAGTGATGGGACCGGATGCCATGCCATGATCTTTGTTTTCTGAATGTTGAGCTTTAAGCCAACTTTTTCGCTCTCCTCTTTTACTTTCATCAAGAGGCTTTTTAGCTCCTCTTCACTTTCTGCCATAAGGGTGGTGTCATCTGCATATCTGAGGTTATTGATATTTCTCCCAGCAATCTTGATTCCAGCTTGTGTTTCTTCCAGTCCAGCATTCCTCATGATGTACTCTGCATATAAGTTAAATAAGCAGGGTGACAATATTCAGCCTTGACGTACTCCTTTTCCTATTTGGAACCAGTCTGTTGTTCCATGTCCAGTTCTAACTGTTGCTTCCTGACCTGAATACAGATTTCTCAAGAGGCAGGTTAGGTGGTCTGGTATTCCCATCATAATCCCTTTCATTGTTGGATAGCTTGAGCTGAAGGAACATGGTCCCTTTGATCAGTGATTCTCAAACATTTTTGGTCTTGAGATCCCTTTATACCCTTAAAAACTGAGGACCCTAAAAGAGCATGGATTATTCATGTGGATTATATCTATAGCCAGGACAAGGGGTAGTTAAATGAGTATAAAATTTAAGGGATGCTAAAAATCTCAGTAATCATGATAAATATTTTAATGCAATAATTTGAAGATTTCATATTGGAGCCTGAATCAAAAGGAAAAGTCAATACTGTTGATCTTTGTTGAAAACTGGTATTTTTTTTCCATGAATTTTTGCATTAATCTTTTTTGTTTGTTTTTGAAGTGATGGTGCTATCACATGCCACATCAACTTTGAAGAATTCCACTAACAGTGATAGGATAAATGATGTCTCAGTGTGGCAAAAATAATTTTGACCTTATAGACCCCCTGGAATGGTCTCAGGACTCCAGAGAGTCCAGACTATACTTTGAGAACTGCTGCTTTTGATAGAACCAAAATTTCCAGATGGTTTCTACCCTTGGTCTTAGGTCTACTCCCAAGAATTCTCTGTGCCTTCAAGGGGGCAGAACCTGAGAGGCTAAGATACAGAATTCAGGCTTCCTCTCCATCTACTCTGGGTATCCCCAGTGGCTCAGCTGTGAAAAATCTGCCTGCAATACAGGAGACACAGGAGATGTGGTTCAGTCCCTGAATTAGGAAGATCCTCTGGAGAAGGAAACGACAGCCCACTCCAGTATTCTCGCCTGGAGAATCCCACGGAATGAGGAACCTGGTGGGCTACAGTCCACAGGGTTACAAAGAGTCGGATGTGACTGAGCAAAGCATGCACTTCATCTGCTTCAGGCTAAAGATCTCCCAGAGCTTTCCACTCACCTTCTCTCCACCCCTCCACTGGACAAGTCCCATTTGGTTGATGGCACTGAAAGATCAAGGGCCTCCAGCTATGTTCCCAGGGATGGCCTGAGCAGCATGGAACCTGGGAAGGCCTATCACTCCCTGTCTTGGGACACTCCATCTCTATCGCTGCCCCTGGGGTCTGTCCATGGACCCCACCCCTCCTTTATCCTGCTTTGGTGATATTTGAGTGTTCCATATCTCTTTGGGTTCCCTCTGGGCTTCTGGAGAGCAGGCAACCCACCAAGAAACAGAATGCAGGCAAAGAAAACTTCTAACATATTAAGTTGGCTTCTAGGAGGCCAACTTTTGAAAATTCAATTTGTCAGCAGTATAAACAGGATATCAAGCCTGGCGAAGACAGGCTCCCAAGGAAACATCTGATGGGGAAGAAAGCGGGCAGCAACCTGCAGGGTAAGTGGTACTCTGGGCACATTCCTCGGCAGCACTGAAACCCACAGCTAATCACAAACAGATCGCTACCCACCCTGGGCCCTGCTTTGTTCACTCAGATTTCTCTCTAAACACCAACACTCGGTCCACCAGACCCTGCCTCTCTTGGATACCTCCATTTCCCTTTGTGGACCTCAGTATCCCTGTCTGCCATGGAAGAGGGTCTGCAACCCAGGGTCCTCTCTGTTGGTCTGATACACCAGAATCCAAACCTCTCTGATTCAAAGCCCCCAAGAGCCTAGAATTCCAGGCTTATAAAATGCCTGAATTTTCTGACCCCAGAATTTGACAAGTCAACGATGTTAGATTCTCCAATGCTATAGTTTTAAGATTCAGTGGCTGTTCAATTCTGCCCATGTAGCTTTCTATGATTCTGAATCTCAGTGATTTTAAGTGCAGTGGGCTCTACAGCCTGATGGCCTTGGTTCATGCATTGCTAGCCCCACCCCTACTAACTGAGTGATCTTGGGCAAAATTCATGACCTCCTGGTGTTTCAGTTTACACATTTGTAAAGTAAGGAGTACAGTAGCTATGATCTCATGGAGGGGTTGTGAGGACTAAATGAACTAATAGTTGTGAACAGTGCCTGGAGCATGGTAAGAACTCAGTTTTGCTCCTACGATTATTCTAGACTTAACAGTTTCTACAGCCTCAGAATCTGAGATGGGTGTTTCTGGGTCTCCAAGCCTCCAAGTTTGAAATTCAAAAAATCCATCGTTCAAAAATTCAATGATACACTGATTCTGGAGGCTGGCTCTGGACATATGTTTTGGTGTCCCTGCCTCAGGGGTCGAGGGATTTACCAGGGCAAGCTGAAGACCTGGATGGTTTAGCCTGACCCTGGTACTCTCAGCCACCAACCCAAAGCGTGTGACAAGCTTGGGACTTGCAAACTCTGAGAAGTGCCCTCTTCTGCCCTCAATACACATGTAACCCTGGAGATAATCTGCCTTCTGGCCAAAGATTCATTGACCTTGATTTATTTCCTGAAATCCATGGGACACAGAAAGACAGCTTCCCCCACCTCAACTCCCATAACTTGGAAATTCTTTTCTCAAAAATCTACTGTAGCTCCTTGCTGTCTTTCAAATCAAGTTCTACCTCTCAGCTTGACATCTTGAGCCCCTTTATACCTGTCTGCTCCAAGGGAAGGTGAGGTCATCTGGGTGGAGAAGGGAGAACTGGGATGGTTCTTTTGGAAGTTACTTCCAGGTCGTATTCCTTCATTCATTTGTTCACTCCACAAATATTTATTAGACATTTACTATATGCTAAACTCTGTTCTAGACCCTGGGAACACAAAATGAATAAAAATGATAAGCTATCTGCTCTTGGGAGATCGCGAAACTCACTTCTGGCCCCACCCACTGTAGAGCATTATGCTGATCATTTCCTGACTGCAGAACTCTGGACCAACTCTCTGTGCCACATTTGTAAAATGGGCCAATAACACCACCTACCCTGTAAGATTTCTGTAAAGATTAAAAAAGATAGTGATGGTGAAAACTCAGCACAGTGTCCAGCATAGAGTAAGTCCACAATCCATGGAAGCTGCTGCTGCTGTTTGATTTCTACCCCCAGCTCCCTTCAGAGCACTTAACTTGTGGGTTAAAAACCAGACAGGCCTGGGCTCATGTCCTGAGATGTAAAAAAAGGATATCACAGAGCCTGTTTCCCTGGACTAGCTGCCTGGTATGCTGGGCATACCCAGCCAGAGTGCAGATTTTAATAGGATGTATTTTCACTTCCCTCCAGCTCTCTCTCGGGCTTCCCTGGTGGCTCAGAGGTTAAAGCATCTGCCTCCAATGCGGGAGACCCAGGTTCGATCCCTGGGTCAGGAAGATCCCCTGGAGAAGGAAATGGTAACCCACTCCAGTATTCTTGCCTAGAGAATCCCATGGACAGAGAAGCCTGGTAGGCTATAGTCCACGGGGTCGCAAAGAGTCAGACACGACTGAGCGACTTCACTTTCACTTTCCAGCTCTCTCTTAGAAGTCATGCCAACCAACCTCACTCACTATCTGCGTAGCTCTCACGTGCACACACCTGACAACTTTCTCCTCTGGGCCCGTGTCCTCCCTGGAGGGGCCTGAAGAAAGTCTGCTCTAATGATAGGCTGAGACATTTAGGTATGATAAAAAGGCAATAGGGAGCCAAGGCTGGTGATGGAGAGAGAAAGAGGCTCCAGATGAAGGACATCCCTTATCTTCCAGAAGCTACTCTGGACCCTTTGCATCTTGTCCTTACAGCTAGCTGCCAGGGGCTCCCGCCAACTGCCATGAATTCCTGCTGTGTTTGGGGTTAGGTTATTTTTTCATTAAGTTTGCAATTATTAAAACGAAAAAAAATGCAAGTCAAATTGTGATGTGCTGAGCTGAGCAGGCTGGAGGTTAAAGCTTTTTCCCTGCCTGCGGCCCGCTGGGCCCCCACCCTATTCTGGGTAAAGGGGAACATTTTGGGGAAAATAAGGAGACCTTGCTCCTTTGGGGACTTTATGAACCTGCCCTTACCCCACCCCATACCCCACTCCATTAGCAGGCTTGGTTGCTCTCCCTGTTAATTAAAGAGGAAACTAGTTTCCAGGGCAATTTCAGCTCTGGCCCAGCCTGTGCCCACATGCTTGAGAGGGAGGCTATGGTGATGGGCTGGCTGGGCAGCTGGTGGCCTCAGAGGTAACAATTTGCCTCGAGATGGAATCTATTCCCCTGAATAAAGGGACTTTGTGTTCTTTCTCATAGTCCCCTGACTTCTAAGGAGGGAGTTATTAGAGAGGCAGCAGTTGTGTTCCCCAAGAGCAGGGACCACCACGGCAAACAGCTCAGGACGCACTGCCTGGACCACCAGACTCTCTCATTGCCCCTCGGCCTCTATATGTGTCCTCTGAGCTGTGAGCTTCAGATAAAAACCTGGAACTCATTCAGCCACTCACTCATTCCTGCATTCAACAGCTCTTTATTGAGGATCTACTAATACGCTAGGCCCTGTTCGAGGCACTGGGCATACAGAAGTGCAAACATCTCCTGCCATCATGGCACTCACATTCCATTGGGCGCAGATAGACAGTAAAGATGAAGAAGTCAGTATTTAATTCATTGCCAGGCAATCAGGCGAGGATGAAGAGAGCAGAGGTAGGAGGTAAAAATGATGAGTGGGGGAGAAGTTCCCTTTGAGGGGATGTGTAAGCAGAAACCTCCAAGGTCGGTGCCATAGCAGGGATAGACTGGCCTTACACCTCAACCCCTCTTTTCCACCTCTGGGCTTTTGCCAAGGCTTCCTGAGACTGTCCCTCTCTCTGCCCTCTGCCCAGCCAGCAATGACTTATCTGTGCTTTCCTTAATATATAATTTGCTATTTCATTGACTGTATCAAATGCATTTGTAAAAGCAGAACATTAAGCCATCTGGGCTATAATACAGGTTGTCTAGCAAGATTCATGAAACCTACATTGCTGACGCACAGTATAATGGTATTTTAATATTCAAAACTCTAATGAAATGGTATTTTAAGATGCTGAATAAATAAACACATTTCTGCTCCCCTTATCTTGTTAAAAATATCTCCCCAAGACAAGAACAATAAACAGAAATACAAACTCTGTCTTTGAGAAAACTAGGAGATACTGTAACACTTAAGTACAATATACAGAGAAGAGAAGCAGATAAAGAAATGGCCAGTGACTTGGATCAACCCAGATCAGCACCATAATGAAGAAGCCAACCTCACTTCCCTTTCATGGCTAATTCTCCCATCATCTGCAGTCACTGCAAAGGATAACCACTAACCTGATTTCAAAAGGCACAGATTAGTGTTGCCAGTTCTTGCACGTCACAGAAATGAAATCTTTCAATATGTACTTTTTAATGTCTAGTTTGTTTTGCTGAACAAAATGATTTTAAGATTAATCCCCGTCATTGCACATGTCAGTAGTTTATTCTTTTTTATTGCTATGTAATATGTACAGATGTGAGAGTTGGACTATAAAGAAAGCTGAGCGCCAAAGAATTGATGTTTTTGAACTGTGATCTTGGAGAAGACTCTTGAGAGTCCCTTGCACTGCAAGGAGATCCAACCAGTCCATCCTAAAGGAAATCAGTTCTGAATGTTCATTGGAAGGACTGATGCTGAAGCTGAAACTCCAATACATTGGCCACCTGATGTAAAGAACTGATTCACTGGGAAAAACCCCAATGATGGGAAAAACTGAAGGCAGGAGGAGAAGGGAACCACAGAGGATGAGATGGTTGGATGACATAACCAACGCAATGGACGTGAGTTTGAGTAAGCTCTGGGAGTTGGTAATGGACAGGGAAGCCTGGCGTGTTACAGTCCATGGGGTCACGAAGAGTCAGACATGACTAAGCGACCGAACTGAACTGATGTAATATTCCATTATGTATAGAATAGTACAGATATATCACAACTCATTTATCTATCTCTTATGGATAGACATTGGTGGTGTTTCTTGTGTTCTGCTATTGTGAATAGAGTTACTGTGAACATCTTTATTATGAATAAAACTACATGTACACAATTGTTTTGTGGATATGTGTTCATTTCTCTTGGGTAAATACCAAGGAGTGAAGCTACCTGGTCACTAGGTAAGTTTGTGTTCAGTTTCAGTAGCTACTGGTCAACACTTTTCAAAGTAATTATACTAATTTAAACTCTTACCATCAGAATATGAGAGTTTCAGTTATTCCATGTCCTCACCAACACTTTGTACTGGTTAGTCTTTTAAACTTTAGCCATTCTGGTGGGTATGAGATTATATCACATTGCAGCTTTAATTTGCATTTCTGTGGTGAATAATGACGTTAAGCACATTTTTGTGCTCTTATCGGATATTTAGATCTCCTCTTTTTGTGGGGTCCTTCAAGTTTTGTCCCATTTCTTAAAAAATGGGTTGTTCATCTATCATTGATATATATGAACCTTTTACTGGAGAGTTATTTCAAATATCTTCTCCAAGTACATGGATTGTTTTTTTGTTCTCTTAATGATTATTTTGATAAAAAAAATACTTAATTTTAACGTAGTCCAATTTGTCAATTTTCTGTGTAAGGTATATGACAATTGCCAGGATTATTAAAATATTTTTATAAAATGCTTTCTTCTAAAAAAAGATTCATTAGACCCAAATCGATTTATTATTATCACCCAAAATAAGAAATCTGTGGTCCTAGGGTTAGCTCAGTGTCAAACTCCTTTGATCTTTCAGTAATATTGTGAGATGTTTCCTCATGGCCACAAGATAGCTGCAACAGCTCCAAGTATCACATCCTCACATGACAATATCCAAAAGCAGGAGGAAGGGGGGTGGGGGAGATAAATATATAGAGAGGGAAGAAACCCTTTCCCAGAAACTCTCACCTGACTCTTTCTTTTGTCTTGTTGGCTACCAGGTCACATGACCACACTTCACTAAAAGAGAGGCTTGGAAAGTATCTGCCATTTTTAGCCTCTGACAAAAGAGGTGGACTCTGCCAACATGGGGGAAGGAAAATAGGAGAGGGGTAATGTCAGAATAAATACAATATCTACCACAGAGATTCAGTGGCAAACAGGACCCAGATCCTTAACTCAAAGTAGGGTGACCAAGTGCCCTGGTTTGCCCAGGAAATGATATTTTAGAACTAAAACTGAGAAAGTCCTGGGCAAACCAGAATAAGTCACCCTACACTGGTCTGAAGACATGAGTAGATTAGACCTTGTTTCAAAACTGGATGGAGAGTCATTCAGATAAGATGCTGGGAAGGGAGTGTCAATTTGCCTGCTTTCAATTTCCACCAACCTTAGACTCTAGACCCTGCTATTCCACTATTAGCTATACTCTAGCCTGGCACTATGACTATAAGTAATTATGAGTGCCTACTATGCACTGGGCTCTGTGTGAAGTGCTGGAAATTCTGAAATGAATCTGATGCAGTTTTTACCCAGAGAAATTCCCAGACCAAGAGGGGAGACTGTCAGGTAAATAGTCATAATTCAGGGCCGTGATGGAGGAGGCATGATGGGAGGGCAGTGCAGTCTGGCAGGCCTTCCTAGGGGAGACACTGACCCTCAGAGAGGTACTGGAGCCTGCCACGTGGGGGAGGAGTGGGTAAGTCAGGAATGAGCACTGTCCTGTTGGCCACTTCTTTTAAAGATGCTGGTTAGCTCATTTTTTTGAATTTTACTTTTCCTTTAATAAAAGTGCATTTCCCTCTTAATGAGAATGTTTCCCCTGTGTGTGCAGGGCTCCCTGCAAAGCCTTTTCACACCCACTCTTATTTGATCTTCACATTGGCATTAAGAGGGTGCAGAGCTGATTATCCTCATTTTATTGAGAGGGAAATTCAGGCCCAGAGAGAAGAAATCACCTGTCCAAGGTCACAGAGCTATGAAGTGCCAGAGTGGACATGTCAACACAGCTCCACGTCCTCCAGGTGCCTGTCTACAGCCAGGACCAAGGCTGCCCTAGTGCTTGGGGAGGGCAGACCTCCCCATGGCAGGTCCCTCCCAGAGGTCTGCAGCGTCCTCGGCAGGAGCATCCCTAGAGGTGATGGGAGGTGATGTCCAGACATGGTCCCAACACCTTCCCTTTAAACACAAGCCAGCCACAAGAAAGGCCTTCCCTGTCCCCATTTTTGGAGCCTGGGTTAGCCTCCTTAGAAACAGAGCATCCCCCTGTCCTCTCAGAGATATGGTGGTTTTGGAGGATCAGGAGAGCAGTGCAGTCCCGTGGGGTCTGGCAAAGTCACTGATGTGATCAATCACTGCCAGACAGCATCAAAAGAAACACAACCCAGGGAAGGATGAGGTGGCTCCAGGCTGTTCACAGTCTCCTGGGAGTGGTTACCTGCACCAGTAGGGTCTGTGAAGTGAGAACAGAGGACAGCCCTTCTCCCTCCAAATCCAAACCCCGAAAACCTTTTGCAATCACCATGCAAATGAAGTGTCACAGCCCTCAGGCCTCACAAGGAACCAGTGTGAATTCACTCATTCATTCATTCTGTCATCTATCCTATAGCTCTTTTTTGATCACCTTACCTCAATAAGGAGCCTCTCAATGTAAATGGAGCCCAATGTACCAATCTCTTCTTTTAAGATAGGGTACTACTCTTGGAGCCAGGGAATGATGGTGGACCAGGATGCCTCATGGGGCTAACGGTTAAAGGGGAGGGAACTTGGTCCCATCACTAACATGCAATTTGGGGATAACACTAAAGGGAACAGTTTAGAGACAGACAAAAACAGGTGATCCTGATTTATTCGGAAAGGGGGATGTGTGAGAGGGTGGCTCACTATGGGTCCCTGGCATTCTTTTCTTAAATAAAAGTATATCAAATATTTTAAAATGTACCCACTCTAAATATATTTTCAGTTCAGTTCAGCCGCTCAGTCATGTCTGACTCTTTGCGATCCCATGAACCACAACATGCCAGGCCTCCCTGTCCACCACCAACTCCCGGAGTCCACCCAAACCCATGTCCATTGAGTTGGTGATGCCATCCAACCATCTCATCCTCTGTTGTCCCCTTCTCCTCCTGCCCTCAATCTTTCCCAGCATCAGGGTCTTTTCCGATGAGTCAATTCTTTGCATCAGGTGGCNCGTGGGGCCCTTAGTTCCCTCATATCATAATAATGGGCACTTTATGAAGAAGGTTCAATTTATAACTTGTATTCAGTAAACAAAAGAACAAGTTTTTGCTTCATATATTTACTATAAATGCAAAAAGAAAATTCAAAAAAAACAGTAAATTATTGAAACTTAATTATTGGTTTAAAATAATGTCCACAAATTATTTGATACTCCCTTTAAAAGGTGAAGCCTAACACCACTCCCTGAATGTGGGCTGGACTTAGTGGTTTGCTTCTAAGGAAGGAAGAAGAAACAAAAGCAGGAGTGCTGGTGTGCAATTGTGGAGACTAAGTCATAAAGGAGACTGCAGCCTCCTATCTGCTCTCTTGGATCACTCACTCTGGGAAAAGCTACTGCTCTGTCATGAGAACACTCAGGCACCCTGTGGAGAGGACCATGTGGCTGTTCTTTCAACAGCCAGCAAGGGGCTAACTGAAAAGCTGTGTCCGCAGCCATATGAGTCAGCAATCTTGGAAGTGGGTCCACCAGGTCCAGTCAACCTTACAAATGACTGCAGCCCTGGTCAACAGCTTGATTGCCAGCTCACAAGAGACCTTCAGGCACAACCACCCAGCTAAGCTGTACTCAGATTTCTGAACCACAGAAACTGTGNTCTCAAGAGTCTTCTCCAACACCACAGTTCAAAAACATCAATTCTTCTGTGCTCAGCTTTCTTTATAGTTGTTAGCCATAACATAATTTGAAAGAGTTTAAAATTTTTACCTTATAAGAATTGGCTATGAAGAATTTATTTCATTAGCAACTGTCAAGATGTTATGGCAATTGGCATATATGGCTGGGAACGCTTGTGAAGTGAAAAGTGTAGAATGTACAAAGGGTTTTCAACTCCACCCTGAGATGTTGAGTGAGCTGGGGTTTTGACTAGGATTTTATCTGAGCAGAGATCTATGGCTAAAACACCTCGAAAGTTTTCCTCCCCAGGGGCCACTCCATGTACCAGTTTGGAAAGGTGTGTGTGGGGGTGTGGAACAGTCTGGAGAAATAAGGGTAGCACTGGGAGCCTGAGGCCAGCACGATGCTGGGAGGGTGGTCCTCCTGGAACACTGTTCAACATCTGGAGGATGCAATGGATAGAAGGGCCGCCCCCAGGTGGGGGACGGGGTATGGTCAGCGGGTAATAATTGTAGGACTTGGGCTGGCTTTCAGGGCTGGCTGTAATCTCAGCCTGGCCCACTTCTGATCGGCAGCCTATGACAGCAGAAGTCCCCTGGGGATGGCAGGAGGCATTTCTCTGCCCCTTGCTGCAGCCAAGAATGCCTCTGACTGTCATCAGGGAGGGCAAGGCAAACCAGGCTCATCTCTGGGCCTGAGACCAAGAGGAATTCTGGGAAAGCAGTCCTCCTTGGAGGTGCTAGAGAAACTAAAATTAAAAAGAAAAAAAAATTATTACCATCATGGTGGATCAAAAGCTATAGGGCTAAGCTCAATCATTTGGGTTGTTTTTTAAACAAAGTAAAAATTAAATTAAAATCTAAATTTAAGAAAAGAAAATCATTATCAAAATTTAATAAAAAAGGCAATCCAATGGTTCCTATCACTCCCAATGAAGAAATTTACCCTTGAAATGTGTGTTTGACAAGGATAACTGTTTAATAAAGATATTAAAGTGTATCCCTAAAAGCTAATCACATAAGAAAAAGTAATATCTTTACAGTGGAGAAACAATACCACCTTAACCAAGTCATCAAAGTTAACACAAGCAAAGGGACAAATTGATACCATGTGCCTCCTGATGCAACCCAGGAGGAAGGACATAGCATCACTTCTAAGTCATTCCACTGAAGAGGCATAACCTGAGTCTAATCAAGAGAAACAGAACAAAAACCCAAGTGAGTGATGTCACACCCATAAAGCAACATACTTACATTCTTTAAAAATGTCAAAGTCATAAAAGACAAAGAAAGGTCAGAAACTATTCTGGATTAAAGAAGACTAAACAGACACAACAACTAATACAATAGGTGATCTGGACTGCATCTTGCTCTGAAAAAAAAAAATCTATGAAGGACATTATTGGGACAGTTGACAAAATTAGAATACAGATGACAAATTACATGAAAGTATTCAGCGACTCGCTGGTAGGGAACAGGCTGCTGCACTGATTGGAGGGTCAGGCCATTTGGCAACATTTAACAGGTTACAAGAGGTACCTATTACCTCTGCTGCACTGACTCTACTTCTAAGAGTTTATTCTGCACATGCTTATAATGTGCAGATGACGTCTGCATAAGGACAGGCGTTACAGCCTTGTGGTTATAGCAAAAGGCAGGAAACAACTTAATATCTTAAATATCAACAGGGCATCAATTAAATAAGCGAATGGCACATCTGAACCATGGGATTCATGTAGCTGCAAAAAAGAGAGGCAACTCTCTAAGTATTGATTTAAAAAAATACTGGCCAGGGTGTCTCGCAGCAGGTGAAGTGGGGAACACTGTGAAGTATGGCGCCCTTAGCCTGCAGGACTGCACTGCCCTCTCTCCTGGACCTCCAAACCCACTCTAGAGGGCAGGGGGATGCTCTTATTTTAAGGAGGCGAACCCAGTCTCCAGAGATGGGAACAGCAGAGGCCTTCCTTGTGGCTGGTGTTTAAAGGCAAGGTCTTGGAACTACGTCCAATATCATCTCCCACTGTCACCTCCTTTTCCGTTTGGTTACACAAACCACTTCTGAGTGAAAACACAAGAAAGAAGCTAAAAAGAGTTGCTGCTTCCTGGAAGGGGAACTGAGGGGCTAGGGGACAAGTGTACACGTTCCCCAGTAAACCCTTTTGTACTGTCTGTGTGTGTTTGTATAGCATATGTCTGTTAAATATTCAGAATAGAAAAAAAAAAGAGGAGAAAGAAGAAGAGAAGGAGGAGAAGAAAGAGGAGGAGGAAGTAGAAGACGGGCCAGAGGAGAGGGCAAAGGAGAGAAAGACAAGGAGAGAAGAAAAGAAGAGAAAGCGAAGGAAGTAAGAAAAGAGGGGAGGGAGGGGAATAGTTAATAAAAATTCTTAAAGGAAAATTTTTTTCAAATATTGTCTTATGCCTGCTTTCCCTGTGCAATGCTGGAAACGGGTATAACGAATCACAGATGACAGATGCAGCTGTTCAATGTTTCCCAGTGACCAAAGATGGCGGCTTTGGCGCCTTCACCCCCAGAAAGGTTAAGAAGGTCCCAAAGGAACACACAGCCTCGGAACCCCCTCCGCCCACCCGAGCCACCACCACCCGCCTGGCCTGCAGGCTTCTTTTGCACTTTGCACCAGGGTCCCTGAACGGCCATCCTCCTCCATACCATGCCCACCCAGTCTCCCCGGGTGCCGGTATCTGTGCAGCCCTGCGCCTCTTGCTTAGCAAGGCTTCATCATTTTCTTGGCTGCCCATTTCGCTGCTGCTGCTGCTAAGTCGCTTCAGTCGTGTCCGACTCTGTGCGACCCCAGAGAAGGCAGCCCAGCAGGCTCCCCCATCCCTGGGATTCTCCAGGCAAGAACACTGGAGTGGGTTGCCATTTCCTTCTCCAGTGCATGAAGGTGAAAAGTGAAAGTGAAGTCACTCAGTCGTGTCTGACTCCCAGCGACCCCATGGGCTGCAGCCTACCAGGCTCCTCCGTCCATGGGATTTTCCAGGCAAGAGTACTGGAGTGGGGTGCCATTGCCTTCTCCGCCCATTTCGCTACTAAACTGTAAAATATTGGTTCAGAATCTAAAGCCAGACAACCTGGGTTCAGCCCATGCCACACCAAAGTCCATCTCCTCTCTGGGCTGTGCCAGCCTGCGGGGGAACTTGCTCAAGCTCAGGGAGCTGGGGCCACCACAGGGAAGCCGTATTATCATGAAAAATGAGCACCATCTGCCAAACCTGTGTGTGTGTGTGTGTGTGTGTGTGTGTGTGTGTGTGTGTGTGTGTGTTAGTCGTTCAGTCAGGCCTGACTCTTTGCGACCCCATAGACTATAGTCTGCAAATCTCCTCTGTTCATGGAATTCTCCAGGCAAGAATACTGGAGTGGGAGGCCATTCCCTTTTCCAGGGGATCTTTGCTACCAGGGATTGAACCCTGGTCTCCTGCATTGCAGGCAGATTCTTTACATCTGAGCTACCAGGGAAGCCAAACTTCTAACTCTCAGGAAAGCCTCAGCCACAGCCAAAGAAAGCCTACAAAACAGATTCCCTGATCCCAGCCACCAGCTCTGGGAGGAGGGGTCCGAAACAGCAGCCTATGATCTCATTCTCTACTCTTACCTTGGGGAACTCCCTGTTGTATACGCTGAAGCCAAATTGTTGGTGCTCACACAGTGTCGGTGTTGATGTATTTTAATTAATAAATTATAATTATCCAACTCACATATGTAGAATACAGGTGAAACATTCTCTTTGAAAACAGTTGAAATGTACACAAATGCATCAATCAAAAAGTTAAAATAAAGAAACACACAAATAGAATGTTGGGTGCCCAAACACAGTTGTATCCATCTTAGGATCACATTTATATAAAGTTCAAAAATTGACAAATGAATCTAAGGTGACAAAGGTGATAGGAGGATACCGATAACAACCCTTGGGAGGATGAGGACCAGAGAGGGGCCCTGGGTCCTGGTAATATTCTCTTTCTTTATCTGAATGGTGGTTAGAGGGATGTATAGAGCTTGTGAAATGTTATCAACTTTTACCCTTATGTGTGCTCATTTTAAAAGCATTTTATACTTAAATAGAATTGTAAGTAGACATAGTCCTTTGCACACTGCCCCCCACCCCCATTTTTTTCTCTTCTCCAGGTGCTACCATTGTGAACAGTTTGGTCTTTCTTTCTAAGATATTTGTCTGTTTGTATTGATAGACTGACCAAACTGTTCACAGTGGTAGATATACAGAATAGACATATAGATACATAGGTAGATGAGAAATAGAGCTTTTGTTTTTCCCATAGATATTACGTACTGTTGCTCTGTGACTGGCTATTTTCTTTGAGTAATGTGTCCTAGAGATCAGACCACATTAAGTATCATAAATCTGTTCTTGCTTTTTTTGATGAAGTACATATGGTATTCCATGGGCTTCCCTGGTGGCTCAGCTGGTAAAGAATCCTCTGAAATGTTTGGGACCTGGGTTTGATCCCTGGGTTGGGAAGATCCCCTGGAGAAGGGAAAGGCTACCCATTCCAGTATTCTGGCCTGGAGAATTCCATGGACTATAGTGAGGATATACCATAACTTAATCAGTATCTTGTTATTGTGCATTTAGGTTAGTTCCAACTTTTGCCATTTAACAATGCCATTTAACAGAACATTCTTTGATCCACTCCTTTGAGAATTTGTGTTTCTATTGAGAAGATGGCCAACGGAGGAATTTCTGAATCAGTGAATGGGGCTTTAAAATCGAATGGATGCTGCCAGATCACCTTCCAAAATATGCTACACTAATTTACATGTTGTCCGTTCATCCATGTCACTTGCTCATGCTCTTTGCTAAATATTTATTGAGCACCTATGACTCTGTTCTGGGATATTGTTCTATGTGCTGGGGATTTAACAGTGAAAAGGCAATAGTCATTCTCATGGAACTCACAGTCTGGTCGGGGAAACTGTCCCAAACAGATAAACACATAAATATATATGTCAAATGATGTTGTTGTTGTTTTTCAGTCACTCAGTCATGTCCAACTCTGTGCAACCCCATGGACTGTAGCACACCAGGCTTCCTTGTCCTTCACCATCCCCTGGAGCTTGCTCAAACTCATATCCATTGAGTCGGTGATACCATCCAGCCATCTCGTTTTCTAAAAGAAAACAGGTGTCTGAGCTGGTCCATGGCTTCATACCTTCAACAACACTGGTATTGCCCATTCTTTTGATGGTTTTTGCTGATTTGACAGCTATTTTATCTGTTGTGAATTCTGCTGTGAATTGGTTCTTTATTCCCCTTTGCCTATTTTATGATGGATGATGTGTTTTCTTCTTACATACTTGAATGAGGACTTGATTTATTATGGATTTAAGTCCTCTGATTTATATATGTTGCAACTATTAATATTTTCTCCAGCCTGTTACTTGTCTTTTCTCCCTGATCATGGTGTTTCACAAAGTCTTTATAATGGGGAAAAACAGGAAATTTAGTCTAAATTTTTACTCCAGGAAAAGTTGATCTTCTGCTCAGGAACTGGCTTGGGGGTTTCCCCCCATGAAACCATGTAATCATGTTTTTTTTTTTNCATCCATTTCTGTCCTTTATTGTGCCCATCTTTGCATGAAATGTCCTTGGTATCTTTAATTTTCTTGAAGAAATCTCTAGTCTTTCCCATTCTGTTGTTTTCCTCTATTTCTTTGCACTGATCACTGAGGAAGGCTTTCTTGTCTCTCCTTGTTATTTTTTGGAACTTTGCATTCAGATGGGTATATCCTTTCTTTTCTCCTCTGCTTTTAGCTTCTCTTCTTTTCTCAGCTATTTGTAAGTCCTCCTCAGACAAGCATTTGCCTCTTTGCATTTCTTTTTTGGGGGGATGGTCTTGATCATCACTGCCTCCTGTACAATGTCATGAACCTCCATCCATAGTTCTTCAGGCAGTCTGTCTATCAGATCTAATTGCTTGAATCTATTTGTCACTTATATAATCATAAGAGATTTAATTTAGGTCATACCTGAATGGTCTAGTGGTCTTCCTTACTTTCTTCAATTTAAGTCTGAATTTGGTAATAAGGAGTTCATGATCTGAGCCACAGTCAGCTCCTGGTCTGTTTTTTNATCTATTTCTCACTTCCACTGTATAATCATAAGGGATTTGATTTAGGTCATACCTGAATGGTCTAGTGGTCTTCCTTACTTTCTTCAATTTAAGTCTGAATTTGGTAATAAGGAGTTCATGATCTGAGCCACAGTCAGCTCCTGGTCTGTTTTTTGTTTTTTTGTTTTTTTTTTCCTGACTGTATAGAGCTTCTCCATCTTTGGCTGCAAAGAATATAATC
The DNA here is from genome assembly GCA_006410875.1 of Neotragus pygmaeus. Classification (NCBI taxonomy): domain Eukaryota; kingdom Metazoa; phylum Chordata; class Mammalia; order Artiodactyla; family Bovidae; genus Neotragus; species Neotragus pygmaeus. The sequence continues at coordinate 651,281 of SJYV01054924.1, forward strand.
AATCTGATTTCGGTGCTGACCATCTGGTGAAGTCCATGTGTAGTGTCTTCTCTTGTGTTGTTGGAAGAGGGTGTTTTCTATGACCAGTGCATTCTCTTGGCAAAACTCTGTTAGCCTTTGCCCTGCTTCATTCTGCACTCCAAGGCCAAATTTGCCTGTTACTCCAGGTATCTCTTTACTTCCTACTTTTTCATTTCAGTCCCCTATAATGAAAAGGACATCTTTTGTGGGTGTTAGCTCTGAAGGTCTTGCATGTCTTTATAGAACCGTTCAACTTCAGCTTTTTCAGCATTACTGGTTGGGGCATAGAGTTGGATTACTGTGATACTGAATGGTTTGCCTTGGAAATGAACAGAGATCATTCTGTCATTTTTGAGATTGCACCCAAGTACTGCATTTCAGACTCTTTTGTTCACTATGAGGGTCATTCCATTTCTTTTAAGGGATTCTTGCCCACAGTAGTAGATATAATGATCATCTGAGTTAAATTCACCCATTCCAGCCCATTTTAGTTCACTACTCCCTAAAATGTTGATGTTCACTCTTGTCATCTCCTGTTTGACCACTTCCAATTTGCCTTGATTCATGCACCTAACATTCCAGGTTCCTATGCAATATTGTTCTTTACAGCATCAGACGTTACTTCCATCACCAGTCACATCCACAACTGGGTATCATTCTTGCTTTGGCTCCATCTCTTAATATTTGTAAGCTGCCTTAAAATATAATCACAACAAGATGAGGCACAAATAAATGATATTATTTCCTGCTCATTTCACCACCAATGATGAATCTGAGGCCCAGAGAGGGGCAGTGACTTGAGCAAGGGCTGCAGTGAGTCAGCAGAACATCTTAGACCTTCACTCAGCCTCTCCATGTCTACTGCATTCCATTCCCGCTCTGGCTATTTCTAAAGAGGAGGTCTGTCTCGATTTGCCAACTGTATCCATCAGAAGTATTTCAGTTCCCTATTTCAGAAATCTTGTTGAATAAAGGGAATGTAGTAATCCACAAAAAGGTCACATCCAATGGGCTGCGGGTATGGTGAGATGCCTACATGGACAATATTGGCAGCCGTCCCCCTACACTTAGCTTTGCTTCTCTCTGTATCTCTATTGGATAGCATAATTTTTTTCTGCTTCCGAGAAGCTTTGCTCCATGTGGTATAAATAATGAAACAACAGCCCCAAGACTACATTGCAATAGCCTGAAGAGGGAGATCCTCTCTGTAGCCCCAACAGAAAGAAAAGATTCCAACTGGCTCCAGTTCTATTTTAACTAGAAAGCCCCTCTCTTGTAGCCAGAATGACAGGCATCTTGACTGACACCTCCATCTAGACTCCCAGAATTGAAAAAGGGTTCCCCAGAGACAGAGGAAATGGGGTAAGAAAGCACGATGGGCAAACCCTGCGCTCACCAATGCCTGTTGTCCCAGAGAAGCAGAGATCCCTCCAACACTGGAGGAGAGATTCTCATCCCCAAAACGAATCAGCCAGCGAATTCCTTTTCTTTAATGGAAGCTCATATTGTCCCTTGCAGCTCCTGTGCTCTCTCCCTCTCTTTGACTGTAATCTACCACCATCACCTTCAACAACAGCTTTGCTCAGCTCAGTCCTGCCTCCATACTCTGGCTTTTGCGACTTGCAACTCCCAGATGTCCTCTTCTTACCCTTTAACAAATCTTAGCACTTCTTTTCCAGGGCTCCTTCCCAGCCCAGGAGACTTTTCCCTCTTATGAATGAACTTCCCACCCCATCCAAAGATATGTTTACAGCTATGTGCGTGGCTCTACGTGGAGAGATAAAGATGCGCCAGTGTAAGAAGGTACATCTGACTTGATCTGAAATGCCATTTCAGAGGAGCGGCTGAATGGTCTCTGGAAGGCTGTAGTTCACGCTGGAGGAAGAAAACAACATTCCTCCCATGGCCCCCAAGACTGATTAGTAGACTAAGTGAGAAGAGGAATGGGGAGAGAGGATGGTGCTGGAAGTTTTTTCATATGTATGATCTAGTTTGTGCTGTGCTTAGTCACTCAGTCGTGTCCAGCTCTTTGCAACCCCATGGACAGGCACATCTGTCCATGGGGATTCTCCAGGCAAGAATACTGGAGTGGGTTGCCATGCCCTCCTTCAGGGGATCTTCTCAATCCATGGATTGAACCCAGGTCTCACGCACTGCAGGTGGATTCTTTATCATCTGAACAGCCAGGGAAGCTCATCAAAAGTGGAGTGGGTAGCTTGTCCCATCTCCAGGGAATCTTCCTGCCCCAGGAATCAAACTGGGGTCTCTTGCATTGCAGGCTGTTGTTTTACCAGCTGAGCTACCAGGGAAGCCTGTATGAGCTAGTTTAGCATTCCCCAAATCTCTGCTACCTAAATCTTAATTTACAGACAAAGGGGCTGGTGCTCAAAGAGTGAAGTGGCTCACCCAAGATCACATACCCAGGAAGCTCAGATTTGAATTGTCCAACTGTCCTGTCCCCTTCCCACCCACTCCCTAATAAACACCCCCCATTATTAAAAGATGACTCACACTACAGAAACGTCTCCTAGTTAAATCTGAAAATAGGAAAAGCATTTGGAATGTACTCTGAGGATGCTAGCCTTAGCAGAATTACTTCCACACCAAGAATTTGTTCCTCAGCTACGTAGCAGTTGGATTTTTGTTTTTTAATTTCTTGATGAGCGAAATGTAAGAATCACAGAAGATGACCAGTTTCCACCCTTTACTTTCTTCCTAAGCTGCCTCAAACCCTTTGTACGATAGGGACATAGAAAACAATTGATCGATCAGTTAAGAAATCTATTGATGAATAAATCCCCCTTTTACCAAATGTGCTTGTTTGATGGAATTATTACCCCAGAATAGGCACAACTACGTCCTAGCCTCTATGCCCCCAAACACAATGACAATCAGTAGAGAAAAGTGGTTTGTTTTATAGCCAACAGTCTGGGAACACATCTGTTGTCAAGCTCCAAGTCAAGTTACTAAAGTTGTGGAGGAAAATATGGATTCTTTCCCTTTCTGACCATTCAGAGGTGTAATAAAATAAGCTATTACTCTCCTAGCCTCCTCCTCTCTAAGCTGTGTGACTTGCAGGATGTACCTTCAGAGGGTCTCTTGTTTCCCATCGGGAGAATGGTGGATTGTGCCAGGTGACTATGAAGTTGGCCTTCAAAATTGGCCATAAAGCTACAAGTGTCTCTCACGCTGAGTCCAGCACCCAGTAGGAACTCAAGCTAAGTTTTTGAAAGATTTAATTGAGGAGAGTTGAAAAAGTAGAAATATGGGTGAGTGTGGTGCCATCTCCTGGCCATGTGACCTCAAGCAAGCTCATGACCTCTCAGAGCCTCAATTTCCTCTTCTATAAGATGGATTCAATGATACCAGCTTTGGAAAGTAGTGAAGATGAAATAGGTTGAGAGATGTTACTAGTGCTCAGGAATGGTGAGCCCCTCTCCTTCCTCACCCAGTGAAGGACAGGCTCATCTCCTGTGGAAACTGAGGCACAGGACTCAGCCTCCTAGGCACCCGTCTCTGGCACCTGCTCCAGTGGCAGTTGTGAAAGGCACTGGGCTGGTTGGTTGAAAAAAGAGATCAGGAAGTATTGATGCCCACAGCTCTGTGGCCTCTTCCCTGGCAGATGAGGAATCAATCTATTATTGGAGCGACTCTGTTGGCTAACTCAGTGGAAACAGAATTCATTTATAGGCATCCCCCACTTTATGAAAGTTCAATTTAGACCACTCTGCTTTTATGAAACATCTACTTTAGTACCGTTTACACTAACCAAAATAAATCCAAAGAGGATTTTCACTTTTACAAAAAGAAGTGAAGACAAAATAGTACTCAGCATTTGTTTTGCAGCAAGTCCTTATCAAGGCAGCATACTGCCTGGGCAGCAACAGAACCCGCATCCAGCTCCATTCCCCCAGAACTACACTCAGCATCTCAGTATCAAACCCCCATAGCTTTGAATTGTGTCTGTGAGCATCTGTGCTTTATCTCAATTTATACTGTGCATATCCATCAGCAAGATGTTGTTTGTTGTTCAGTCACTGTCGTGTCCGATTCTTCGTGAGTACGCCAGGCTTCCCTGTCCTTCACTATCTCCTGGAGTTTGCTCAAACTCGTGTCCATTGAGTCGGTGATACCATCAAATAATCTCATCCTCTGTTGACCCCTTTTCCTCCTGACCTCAATCTTTTCCAGCATCAGGGTCTTTTCCAATGAGTTAGCTCTTTGCATGAGGTGGCCAAAGTATTGGAGCTTCAGCTTCAGCATCAAGATGTATCCTAAGGCAATTGTTTTTTCTTCCTACACCATTTTGGCTTACAAAAGTTTTCATAGAAATGCTCTACTTTCAGATAGTGTGGGAAACTGTTTTCACAGTGACCAACAAGGGTGGAGGTCATCTAGCCTAACCGGTCTCTTCGTCTCCCATCTCTCCTTCCCTCATTTTGCTTCATCCACACCAGCCTCCCTGATGATTCTCAGGCCCATTAAGCCCATTTCCACCTCAGGGCCTTTGCATGGCTGTTCCTTCTACCTAGAATACTCTTCTCTGCAGTTGTCACAAAGGTTTGCTTCCTCACTTCCTTTGGACTTCTGCTTAAGTGTCACCTTGTCAGAGAGGACTTCCTTAACCATCAACTTGTCTTAGCTGCTCTCAACATTGCTCTCCTCTTTACTTTTCTTTGAGGCACTTAAGCCTCACATGCAGAGTGTATTTATTTGTTGTCTGCCTCCCACAACCAAAACGTGAACTCCAAGAGGGCAGAACTTTGTCTAGCTCGAAGTCAACTTCAGTCCTTAGAATAGTGACTGATGGATGGTAGGCTCTCAAATAAATGGGTGGATAAGTGGATTGGAGGATGGGAGGATGGATGGATAGATGGACAGATGGATGGATGAGAGAATGGAAGTGTAAGAAGATGAGTGATTATAGGTTTGAAAATGGGAAGATGGGTTGACTGATTGATAGGCGGATGGGTCAATGGATGGATGAGAGGATAGGAAGGTGGGTGGATGAGTTGATGGGTCAGTGGGTAGAGTGGAAAGAGCATAGGGTTTGAAATAAGACAAGCCCGTGTTTTTGTTCCAGTCCTCTCCCCACTCCTTATGTTACCTTAGCTGATCCTCTATTTCCATATCTGCAAAATACACAAAATGAATCCTGACTTACAAGGTCATCCTTTGCATCTCTGTCTTTCTAAGAGGATAGGCACAGGAGAGCTGAGGGTGGACTGGGTGGAATCAAGGAATGTCAGCAGAAAGTATTGCCTCTTCTGACTTTGTATCCAGGTAGAAGACCAGATAAGACTGAAAGTGTGGGGCTGGAAAAGAGAAGAAGGGGATGGCAAGAATATTGGGACGGAAGAATGGGTAACACCAGTGACTCATTGACAAGGGGTCTAAAAAAGGGCAGCACTCACAGTCGAGTGAGTAGGACCAGGCCACCAGCAGGAGGAGATCTGAATCAAATCAAATCAAAGTGATTCTGGATCCCCAGCCACAGATTATTTGCTGGAACTTTGTGATGATTCAGAGAGGCAGCCCAGTAGTAAGGAGTAGGGCTTTGGAGCCAGAGAGACCTGAAGTTGAATCCTAGCTGTGCCCTTGACTTGGGCAAGTTACTTCTTCTCTCTGAACTCTGGTGTCTTCATCTGAGAAATGTATATAATCATTATTTGGGGCCCTTATGGATGTTGTGAGGATTAAAAGAGATTGTGTGTAAAGTGCTTAGCATGGAATCCTTCACTGGGGAATGAGCTGCCCTGTAGTGAGGAGACTTAAGCAGCCCCGTGGAGGGGCCCGCATGGAGAGGAACCAAGATCTCCAGTCGACAGCCAGCACTAGCTTGCTGGCCATGTGAGTGAGCCAACTTGGGGGCAGATCCTCTGGTAACAGCGAAACCTTCAGGTGTGGGCAGCCCCAGCTGATATCTGGACAGCAACCTCTTGGGAGACTCTGAGCCAGAAGCTCCCACCCATGCCAGCTGCAGACTCCTAGAAAAAAGTGGATCTCCTGACAAAAAGGGACCAGATCCGCTGAGTACAGAGGAAGAAGCCAAACCTCCAGGGAGGATGGAGAGAGAAGAGGGTGAGAAAGCAGCCACCACACAGATGGGCAGAACTTCCGAGATGTTTCATGATGACAGAGAGAAGTAAAGTGAAGATGGGAGCAAAGTGGGGTGGACAGGACAGAGACCAGAGACTGGAGGCAGATGGAGGAGGGCGGGGAGGCGGAGCTGGCTAGCTGGACCAAGAGAAGAAGGAAGCCAGCAAAGGGGGTGGGACCCAGGGCTAGGAATTGACCATGAGCAGCATGTTTCCCTCCTCCTCACACAAAGAAGAACCAAGAAACAGGGATGCAGAAAACAGCCAAGTGCGGGCTGGTAAGCTTCCTGCTGGTACCTGAGGCAAGGACCACCAGGCAGCCCCCATATCCAATCTCCCTTTCTCTCGGAGAATATTACCCCTAAGAATCTGCCTGCAATGCAGGAGACCTGGATTCAATCCTTGGGTCAGGAAGATTCCCTGGAGAAGGAAATGGGAACCCACTCCAGTATTCTTGCCTGGAGAGTCCAATGGACAGAGGAGCCTGGCGGGCTACAGTCCATGGGGTTGCGAAGAATCAGGCTACAGTCCATGGAGTTATGAAGAATCTGACATGACTGAGCGACTAAACCACTACTGCTCCCCCAGCTGGCTACTCGCTCTCTCCCAGTTCTTTTCCTTTGTGGCGTTTTCCACAACTGGTGCATCATCTGTCTGCCTCCAAGCCCTGTCCAATCAGATTATCAACTCCAAGAGGGCGGGGACATCACCAAACTCACAGCCAGACTCAGAAGCCAGCCAAGGGCCTGGGGCAAGAAGCCCATTGTGTGCAGACAAGGTCCCTGCTTTGGGAGCACAGTCAGAGTCAGCAAGACTGCAAATCCTCAAGGCCATATCAGATGGTGGGAAAAGGTTTAAAGGGAATGAAGCAGGCTAAAGGGATGGAGCATGGTGATGAATCAGGACTCCTTGATTGCGTGATCAAGGAAGGCCTCCCCAAGGAAGTGACATTCAAGCTGAGAACAGGAGGACCAGGAAGAGCTCAGCATGGGAGATCTGGGGGAGTATTCCAGGTAGAGGGAACAGCAACAGAAAAGACCCCAAGACCGTTGTGAGTGGGTGTGTTTCAAGAGCAGGAAGGCAACCAGTGTGGCCCGGGGGAGAGGTGAGAAGAGGCCAGCAGGACCACATTCTGTGGGCCCTGCAGGCTGTGATGAGGGGAGAAACGGGGGCCACAGCAAGTGTTAAGCAGGAGAAGGAGATGACCTGGTTTCCTTTATATCAGATCCCTTCGGCTTTTGGCAGGTCGGAGGCAGAGGAGAAACTGGAAGACAAGCTGGGAGGCCTTCACATGCATACAGGCAGGAAGTGCTGGGCACGTGGATTAGGCGGGCAGTCACAGAGGTGATGGAGAGAAGGAACTGGGTTTGAGAGTTATTTTACAGGTAAAACTGACTAGCCATGGTGATTATCTTAGCAGACCAGAAATGAGAGTTCAAGTGCAAATGGGTTACTTGGGCGCAGACCCCAGAAAGCAAGTGGGCAACCTGGTTTCCATCCTACTGGGAAGTCTGGAGACAAGAGTCATCCCACCCAAGGGGCAAGGAAGCTGAGGCTTATCTACCATCTCCCGGGGTGCTAACTCTTCCAGCCTGCCTGGTGGGTGGTCACAGCCCCAAGGTCTGGCCAGCAAGTGATGAGGGGAGAAACGGGGGCCACAGCAAGTGTTAAGCGGGAGAAGGAGATGACCTGGTTTCCTTTATTCCTTTGGCTTTTGGGGGGTCAGAGGCAGAGGCAAAACTGGGAGGCCTTCTAAATGGTGAACACCAAACGGCATGGGCAGGACACCCACTGATGGAGCCAGAGAAATGGCAGGAGGGGAGACTTGGGACTGTGGATATCTTTACCAAGAATTCCTAGAAGCGGAACTGGTCCGAAGTTACAAGGAGTTGGAGAGAGATTAGGGAGGCCCCCAGGTAGGGGCTGGGATTAAGGGGGCTGAAGATAACTGGAGGGTTGATGCCTGTCACTTCTTCCACAGCCCAATTTTGGCTGAGCTGGCTAGGAAGCAGGTGGCTGAGGACTGTGCGGGCTGTGGGAGGCTGTGGATCCTGAGGAGTCAGATGCCAGAGAAGACAAGGGGGAGATCAGGGAGCCAGGGCTCTGGAGCTAGTGGCAGCTAGATCTGGGTTCCCTCTGTGTGACTCTCTGGGGCCTCCACTTCCCCATCTGTGAAAGGGGTTATGAGAATTAAGGAGAGAGTGGAAGGACCCAGAACTCCAGCTTTTCTTATACCAGTGTCTGATCTTGTCCGTCCCTTGCTGCTGCTGCTGCTGCTGCTGCTGCTAAGTTGCTTCAGTCGTGTCTGACTCTGTGCGACCCCAGAGACAGCAGCCCACCAGGCTTCCCCGTCCTTGGGATTCTCCAGGCAAGAGTACTGGAGTAGGGTGCCATTGCCTTCTCCAATCCATGAAAGTGAAAAGGGAAAGTGAAGTTGCTCAGTCACGTCTGACCCTCCGCAACCCCATGGACTGCAGTCCACCAGGCTCCTCCGTCCATGGGATTTTCCAGGCAAGAGGACTGGAGTGGGGTACCATGTCTGTCCCAAGTCCTCCTCAAAGGTGGCAGCTCCTGCTTCCTTATCCCTAGCCCACCCAGCC